>JBAMBQ010004053.1:0-64228 GCA_037044495.1 Stegana nigrithorax
TTTTTAGTTTTACACATTTCGTTTTTCACTTATCGCTTTTCTCATTTTGATCTTCTCGCTGCGCTTGCCTCGCAGTCGATGTATGCGCCGTGTTAATCCTCAAGCGTGTCATCGATATACTTGCACATGCATTTGCATCCATAAGTTTGACGTTTACATGTGTATTATATATATATATGTATATAAATATTTGTTTGCTTGGAGTACTTCGAGTCGTTTTTATTTATACGTTTCTGTTATAATTTACCTTCCATCTTGTTTAATAATTGAAAACTTTATTCAATATATGTTTTTTTTTTGACATGTGCAGTATTTATAATTATAAACAGCTAATTGGCTTGTTTTTACCCAATGATATACCGCCGTTGCGTGAGTCTCGGTCGAGCCGCTCATGTGTCGCGTGTAATGTTGATTTTTCATAGCATACTTCGCAGGGCGGTCGCGTGTTAATGCAATCAAAGCAAAGGTTGCCTCGTTTTCGCTGCTTTGTGCGCATATTTACGAAGGCATAAATCCAATAAGAGGCTTTCAACGCTTATTGCTCCGTTTCTTGGCACAAGCCATTCACGACAACAACAACAACAACAACAACAACAACAGCAACAACAATAATAACACAACAACTCGAAAATTGACAATAAAATGTTAATAACGTAAAAATAATGCGACGAATAGGCGTGGCAATTGAACCACACACACACACACATGCACACACACGCACACACACACAAACACTCAAGCTCATACACACAAGAAAAAAACAAATAAAGCAATGACTCCTGCAGCAGCAGCAAATACGAAAAAATCAACAATATTAAACCAAGGAAAAAACTAGAAAGGCAGGGCTATAGTCGGGCGTAACCGACTATAGAAAACCCTGTACCCAATCCAAAACTGAATATAATTTTTTGTTGCTTTAATACTTTGTATTCATTACGTAAGGATATCTCAAGAAAAAAAAAATTTTGTTTTTTAGTAAAATTGGCCGATCGTTCCTATGGCAGCTATATGTTATAGTAAACCGATATTCATCATATTCGGGAATATGATTGAATATTACTTGAAATCATCAAATCTAAAATTTGGTAACGATATCTTAATAAACAAAAAAGTTTTTCTCAGTAAATGTTGTTTTTCGGCCGATCGTTCCTATTGCAGCTATATGTTATAGGTCGAATATCGAAAAAAAAATAAACTTGTTATGCCTATGGATTGGGAGAGTCTTCGTGGAAAATTTGGTGATTGTAGGTCTTACCGTTTCCGAGATCCGTGCGTTCATACGGACAGACGGACAGACGGACATGGCTATATCGACTCGTCTTTCGATGCTGATCAAGAATATATATATACTTTATGGGGTCTGCCACGCCTCCTTCTGCCCGTTACATACATTTGCACAACTTCAATATACTCTGTACCGTTTTTTGGTACAGGGTATAAAAACATAAAAAAACGAGTAAGGAGTAAAAAAGAAAATAACATTCAAATCCTGTGGGATACATATGACAACAACAACAACAGCAACGACAACAACAAAAACAAGGGCAACAACAACTTGCATATCTGCTGGGTCATAAGAACAATCAGGAAATAAAGATAATTCAAGTAAGTGAGCATTGGATGGACTCGCCTTGGTTTGGCAACGACGCGGCAAGGGGAGCAGCATGCAAAGGTTTTCGCATGGGTCCCACTCGGAACACACATGCACGCACATGCACACGCACACTCCCACGCACACTCACATGCACAATAAAGCCGCACACAAAAGGTCTTGAGGGTGCACAGACACCTTCGCCGGCGTTCACGCCGTCGATTCTCATGGCGAATGATGTGCTGTGTCGGTCAAGGGGACGGAATTGTTGCATTGTGTGAAGTAAACGAAATAACTGAAGCTGCTGATAAAAATCATAAAAAACTGGTCAAAAATCAACAAAAAACAAAAACAGAAAAAAGAAAAGAAATCACGAAACAAACCAAAACACAACAAGAAACAAAAAAAGAAGCAAGGAAATGTCAGCGCAGCAGCAAAAGTAGCTGAAGGAGTCGCCAGGACAGCAGCAACACAAGACAAACAACTCCTTCTGCTTCCCTTGCAGCACAACAGTTTGCGCAAATCCCGACCAGGCAGCCGCTGAACTGTTGACACTTCTGATGCGCTACGTGCCTTCGTGGCCACTTTACTTTGACACTGGAGCTGCCTCAGCTTAGAGGGCATCAAGTAGTCGTGCTGGCCAATTGCTGCTCCTTTCTTTTGCTTTGGTTTTTTCGCTTGCGTTGCTGTCGTCGTCATCGTCTTCATCGTCAGCGTCGTCATTTTGTTTGTTGCTTTTGCTGGTGTTGCTGCTGCTGATGGTGATGGCTTCATCATAAAGAAATGGAATTTACGTAAGAAATTACACAACGCAACAACATGCGCAGGACAATCGTTATGTGGCCAACGTCGTCCTCGTCCGTTGCTAAACATTGGCTAAGGAACACCAAAAACAAGAAAGAAACAAAGGGAAATAAAGGCAGCAAAACAACAACAACAATCACTACCACAACAACAACAATATTGCCTGCGTGGCGATAAGTGGGGCGTTTGAATGTGTGCATTTATTATGGTTGTTGTTGTTGTTGTTCTTCTTCTTCTTGTTTCTTGTGTTGTGTCTTTGTTGCTTTCTATTTGTTGTTTTTTTCTATTTTTTTTATTTTAACAGATAAGTGCCTTCACACATGGACGCAGGCAAGCCGCGTTGAAAGGCAAACGAAATAAACAAAATAAAACAAAACACAAAAAGAAAAAAAAGAGAAAAAAAACAATATGAACGAAAAATATAAAAGGAGCAAGCTGCGTATCCCTGACATAAAGGATAGAAATAATAACCTCTCGTGGGACTACTTCATGCGTTATTCTTGCCTTTCATTGCCGTACATACGAGACTCGGCTCATCTTGTCTGCGCGCACATATATTCCCCATAGGAATGCCAAATGTTAAGCGCCGAAATATGGTCATGGTCATAACTGAGCTGCCTGCCAATGGGGTCGGCTGGCTTTTCGGCTTTTTCTTGTTCTTTCCTCACCATGCTGGCGTTGCCGTTTGGCATTGGCATCCATGCAATACTCATGCACGCGTACGCATAACGATGGCACCATAAAGCGTAAAGTAATCGATGATCTCACGCACGAACCAGTTAGATAAAATAATTGAAAAGCAAACGACAATCAAAACGCATATTGGGCACAACGGCATCGAATGATTGAGTGACAAGAGGCCACAAGGCACGCAGCCATTCACTCACTATGGACCGGCTATGGCTCACATGACTGGCCTCAGTTCCAAGGTAGCTGAAGTCTCGCAAATGCATTTCTGTATGCTTTTTTGTTTTTTTTACCCCTTCCCCCCTCTTTTGCATAACATAAATTTATCATAGCCATAATCCACTGACTCTTGCCTTTCCTTGAGGTTACTCAAATGTGAAAGATGAAATACTTATGCGTATATTAAAGGGTCAGTCAGTATGTGCTGCTCTGGGAAGTCAATAAAATTATTTAACAATCCAACAGAAGTAGCTCCATGCCGATGCCGATGCCGATGCAATACCTCATGGGATCAAATTAAAGTAATTGTAGCCAAACAGCAAACGATGAAGATTCCTATGCTCCCAAGCGGAGCTGAAGACGAACAAAAAAGAAAAAAAAGGAAAAGGGAAAAATGCCCACGTCCTTGCCTGGGTTGCTTTATTTATACATAGATCAATTTCAAATTGCTTTAAACCGAGCTTGGACAGATGAGTTATGGAAACATTAAAAAAATGAGGGTATCAATAAGTACAGTAGAACTCCTATTCAGCAACAGAATGCGAGTTTGCGCCTTCGCAACCTTCAGCTGTATTTTAGGATACTCTCAAATATACATAACGTATACGCATTACCAAACTGATCTGGCATTGTATTATTATGCATTGGCGGGGACTCCCCAATATGAAAAAGAAACAACAACAACACAACTAAAATTGATCAGCGATTAATTCACGTTTTTGAGTTATTATGAAGGTTACAGATCTTCTCTTGACTCCACAGGCATAATTCAAGAAGGATGCAGTTGAAGATCAAGAAGATAAAGAAGAAGAAGAAGATAACGCAGAAAGAAATATGAATTCCTAGCGAGTTTTACTGTAGCCGCACGCCGGCACTTTAGACTGTCATTGTTGGGAATGCGGACAGTGGGGCCGTGAATTCTTGATGGCGGCTGCTGTGGCGGCTGCCCAAAGTACTGCATTTCCATGGCAATTAACTCACCGCCGTGTACTCAAAGAGCAACGATATTGCATTGCATTCGAAGTCATTCGCTTGCGTGAGCGTGCTTAGTGCATAAAGTGCACGGCTTGCACGGCACGTTGCAACAAATGAACATTCACGGCTTACGCATTCGCTGCGGCGCCACAATAAATTACAAAACGAATTCGTAACGACTGCAAGTCTGCACCTGCACGGCACGGCACCCCCATCCCCGTTCTCGCTCCACTGTTGTCAAGTGGATAATCGCCACAAGTTGGTTAACCAGAGCAGCTCGCTTCGACATTTGAACGCTAATCGTTGCAAGCTCACGTCCGCAAGTACAGAAGCTGCTGGCTACATAGCCGCGTCGACAGGGTGGGGCATGGGCATGGGAATGGCAGCTGTGCAAGTGTTCAAGTGTACGTGAGCGGATGTGTGTGCGGGTGTGCGCGTGTGTGTTTGCAATTGCAGATTGCATATGAAGTGGACTACATCAATCAATAAATTGAAAAGCGATGTGTGCGAGTAATGCCAATGCAATCCATTTGTATTTACGTTTAATTTATGTCCAGCATTTATTGTCCTTTTTCGCTTTTGCGTATCATGGCTGTTGTTGTTGTCGTTGAATGTTGTAAAATAGTCTGTCTGTCTGTCTGTCAATGTTTGCGTTTTAATGAAGTGATTTACAGTATTTTTACAGCTACTTAATATTATGTATTTATCTGCCGCTTCTTTACGGCTGCCTAATGGTCCACATGCGCGTGCAATGCCAAACGCTTGGCCACTCGGCCACACGGCATCTATTGAATTATTTAAAGAGTAATTCAATACTAAAAAAGGGTTAAAGTTGTTAAAACAACAATAACAACAACAACAACTAAATGAAGTTGAGTTTAGTGAATGGCAACAATTGCTTTAACATCAAATCATAAAAGTGCCATCAAGGCTCTAATTGCGTAAAAACTTACCACGAAAGTGCCTGACATATACGCACATATGTATGTTAGAAGAGCATGGCACTCACTATCGTGTGGTGAGGTGTGTAGTGATGTGGTGTGAAATGATGTGGTATGGTGTGTGTAGCCCACCAATGTATAGTTTTATCAACGCATCATCAAGTGTGTCGCAGTTGTACGAACGATAAAAATCTGAAAGCAGAACTTCGTGAGTGGCTGGCTGGCAGTTGGCTGGTGGTGGGTGGGAAGCTGTGGACATGCAGTGTGTATGCCTAATTTAATTGTTGCACAAAGCCAAGCGAAATTGCCATTCAAAGTAAATTAATTTTTAATTATGTTATGACAATATTCAGCAGGGCGCTCAAACAACCCAATATGAAATTATGATGATTTTTATAACATAAAGCATTTATACCCACTTTGGGGGCACTCTTTAACAAGTTAGATGCGGACAATGTAAGGTGGCCGATGTAGAACATTTGACTTATAAATGATTCTTTTTTACAATATTTTCTGTCTTCACAGCGACGGCAAACTATGCAAAGCTTTCAAGCAGAGAGGAGATTCTGAGTTTGCGTTTCATGGAACACAACAAGGTTTGAGTTTTTAGGACCATTAGCAAGTGTCAGTGGCACAATAGCCTGACTCTGGTAATTGATGAACTTTAGGTTGGAAATGTGCAGGAGGCGAAGTTTATCTTGGTATGCCTTATAATCGCAAGCAGCGGCCACGAGGGCAACTGTTCAATACATGCTTTGCATATTCAAGAATTGGTTACAATAGTTTTACTCAATCTCGAAGCCCAACTACAGAGTATGCAACAGAAAAAAAAAAGCACTATTTTTAAGTGTTTAGTGCTGTTTGAATCAGCAAGTCAGTTTTCAATATTTGGGTTTTAGTTTTTTTTGCAATTGAATTTTGTTTTTGGCAATTTCGCATATTTTTGCGTATCTCGTCGTCACAGCAACACTTCGTGCATGAGCTACACGATGCCGCAGAGACGATGCTAATTGATTTATGTTGTTGCTGGGCGACTACCGCGCCAAGCCAAATGTAAAAGTAGAAAATTTATACAAATATAAATAAAGAAATAAAAAAAAAAATAGCCAGCAACGGTTGTCGTCGCTGTTTCCGCCTAAATGCTATGCGAGTATCGCCATTTACCAGCTTAGCCGCAACAAATGTGCAAAACAGCGCTTAGCGACATCGCCGGCAGCGGCTAATTCGGCAGCAACGACGGCGAAACCGACAGCGACAACGACGACGACGACGACGAAAACGACGACGAAAACGACGGCGCAAACGACGGCACAAACGACGCCAGTGACCATACGAAATTTTTATTCGAGTTTAATTAGGTGCACAATGAAATTCGTAAAAGTTTGTAGAAAGCAGCTACAGCAGCTGAGGGTTCGGCTGCGGCTGCGGCTGCGGCTTTCGACTGCGTCTGTGAGTGGCAATGTCGATAATTAGCATGTTTATCATTTATCATTAGGGTCGCTTAACGCAGTTTAGCCAAAGCCATCTTGGCCGATGAATTCAATATCGTTGCAAATTATGGCCGTTTGTCAAACAGGCTTACAATAATCCTAAATAAAAAATAATAAACAAAATAATACGAAAATGCAATGTTATTGAAATATATAAAAAATAAACAAATCGAACCAAGTTAATTAAATGGCAAATAAGAAATAATAAAAAAAGTGAAAGTGTTGAAATTCCATTTGGCAGCTGTCAAATTCAAAATTTCCGCTATTGCCACTTGCGTCAATGGCACTGACGTAGTTGAAGTCGTTAATAGGCACTTGCACCCCCGATTAGGATTTGAGTCAAACATCGCTTTGGTACACTGCACAGAAGTTCTATCGATCTGCTGCCAGCTGCTGTCAGCTGCTGTCAACTGCTGCAGCACTGATAGGCAAGATCGGCTTTTGTTTGCCAGCTTAATGAGACGCATGATCCAGGCGTCGTTGCTCAGGTGACCGTCAGTTTGTCAGCATGTGGGGCATTTATGTGCGTACGCAAAAAAATCAATAACAAATATTATGATAAGTATTTGAAAATGATTTTCGATTAGTTACCAGCGATGTTTTGCCAATTAATTACATACTTAACGACTTAAATTTGAATGTACCGTTTTTGTTGTTGCTGTTGCTGTTGATTCTTATGATTATTTAGAAATCATGTCTGACGTTGTTCACTTATCGTTGGTGTTTTTATTGTTATTGTTATTGTTAAATCGAATCGAATCGAATCGAATCGAAGACAAGACGTTGTTGGCATTGAATTTCCACTTGGCACATTTGTTTTTTGCATATGTATTCTAAGTTTACCGATTCTACATAAGGCATGTTAGGCATCTGCTACAACAATTCCAACAGCAATAGCAACAGCAACAACAATAACAATAGCAAATATAACAAGAATATTAAATAGAAATATTAAAAATAAAACGAGTAGCAAAGGCAGATTTGCATAATTTATGCAGCAGCGTTTATTCGTAGTTTTTATTTAACAAAGCGATTTTCTTTAAATAATTAACAGAACACAACATAATTGAAAAATAATCAATTACGGGTTTTTATTGTATTATTTATTATTTTGTTTTTATTTCGTTTTTGTTAACTTGTTTTTTTATTTTTTTTTTGTACGTTTATCCGTTATTGCTTGTCGTTAATGATTTGCATTGCCTGCTAACAGTTGATGTAAATGAGCGCGACCCCAGTGGCGGTGTACAGGGTACCACTCAACTGCATTGGGCCGCGAATGGCTGCAATGCATGCCGGGCGATAAATATGAAAATATCGGTAGCGAATGAAACGGACTTTATTGTTTACATGCTATGCAACATTATGCTTCGAATAGAATAAGTTACAGTTTAGCATTCCATTGTTGCTCACACAGAACAGTTTATAAGTTTCAACACTCAATTCAATGATCTAGCATAGTAGCATCTAGGAATAGTAACTGAGCTTAAAGGGCTGCCAGTGATCTAAGTATGTTTACATGGATATTCCTTTATGGATTCCCTACTCTGTGCTAAGTAGGCCAAAGTTCAAACTCCAACGAAGTAGGCACATCCTGTACTATCGTGCACTTAGTTGAGGGGAATCACAACGAATGCTGAGAGTACGAGCCAACGTAGCAGAACCGCTACTGTCACGATTTTGATATCAATTATAATCATTAATGTTGAGGTTTCTCTGTGTGTCTAATATAGTTATTACCGTCTGTATCTATTATTAATTATATTATTGTTATCTGTTGCTGTTGCTGTTGTTGTTGTTGTTGTTGTTACTGCAGTTGTTGGTTATTGCTTCTGTTTTATTGTTCTTGAACAGATATTTAAAAATAAGTACGCGCAATTATGGCCAACAAAAGGTGCCGAGTGCTCAAGGTTATTTTTAGTTGGCCACTACCTTTGGATGCGATTAACTGCGATGGCAGTTCGCATGGGCGCAAGCGTCGATGTGCGATGTGCAACATGCGAGCCACGAGCCGCGAGTTACGAACTGTGAGTGGCGAGTTGGGAGGTGTGAAGTGCCGCTGCTGCGCTGTTCGTAACGTGTTTTCTGTGCAAAGTGTCTTCATAGGTACGAATTAGTGATGGATAGAGGAGAGGAGAGAGAGGGGGGAAAGGGAGGGTGGTCTCAGTTCGTTCCGTACCGTTTGGTGGCGTACGATACGCCTCACTTTTGGTTTGGTTTCGTTCCAAGCGAACAAACAAGTCACTGGCCCAGCGGACTTGGGCCTCGGGCCTCGGGCCTCGAGCCTCGTGCCTCGTGCAGCGAGCGTTGGGCTTCGGATGGCGCAGCAGCTGCGTTTAATAATGCAATGCTAGCAAAGATTCAAATTACAATTGTGCATACTTTTGGTTTTCATATTGTTGTTTGTCAGTTGTTGTTGTTGTTGTTGTTATTTGCTTGTGTTGTTTTATTGACTTGTAGTTGTTTTATAATGGGCAATTCACATAAATCAGAACGAAAACCACAAGTCCACAAGCTGCAAAGATTGCGACATGTACGACCAATCAGACACTCGTCATCGAAAACGCAATCAACGTGATCATCATCATCAATATTATAAGCAACATGGGCATCGTCGTCAGCTTGAGCATCAAGATCAACGTTGGATTCATGTAGCAAATGCATAAGAATTTAATTTCCGCACGGCTTAGCTGCTGGCATGCCTGGCACGCCCACACCCACGCACCGGCATAGACACGACCAGCGTGCCGCAGCAGCCGCAGCAGCAGCAGCAACTTGAGCACAGGCGGCCACAGCAGGCGGCGGCCCAGCCAGCGGAGCGCATCGACGAGCGTCAGAAGCAGCGAGATCAGCGAAAAGAACAGCAGAATGCTGACGAGTGCGATGACACTCAGCAAGCCCAAAAAGCGGTCCAAGGCCATGTGTAACGGTAAAGTGACCAATGCGAAAACCTGTGCAAGCCTCGTCTTCGAATGTCTCTTTGCTCTTTGTTGGCTTACTTGGACTTTGCGGTTTGTGTGTTGACTTTTCACTTTCTTGCTGTCTGATTTTGAAAATCTATTTTTTTTTTTTGTTTTATTATTTTGCTTTTTGTTTTATTATTATATAATTTTTTTGTTTTTTCTGTGTAAAGTTTTTTTCTGTTATTGTGTAAAGTCTTATTCTAAATAATGAAATGATATGACAATCGCAGCATTAGTTTACTAGATATGTTTTTTTATTATTGTTTAAAAATTCTAAAGCTTAAATTTGAAATTTGAAATCGAAATGCATTAGACTTGCGCGTCAAGGACATTTGATTCAAGGTCCTTGACGCGGGCTAATAAATCACGCCGGACTGCGCCCGTCTGCGCGAAGCTGCAGCCAACTGGCAGAGTTGAGAGCCAAAAAGCAAAAGACGATTCTTTATCGACGTTGTTGCTGTTTAAGGTTAAATCTTTTGAGTTATGGCAAAGCTATGCCAGACCAAGTTCGAATTCATTAGATGAAATTGTTTACTAATTTCATATACTTTGTTTTGATCATTTGTTTTGCTCACTGCGATAGGTCTGTTGATCGGAGTCGCACTGAAAACCCGTTTCCGTGCAGCAGCCTGCTTTGGACCGCTTTGCTTGAACAAAAAATCTGTAAGCGACTTCAGAAACAAACCTACGACGCACTGAGACATTAGATGTCACTGTGTCGAAAATATGTTTGAACATTTCCTCGTACTCGAACGGGCGCCAGCTGCTGCATGCTCATATGCCAGCACACGCTGACAGGAATATTCCATAAGCCAATTCAACCGTAGACGGTTGGTCGCCAACTGCGTCAGCCGAGTTGGGGCGAAAATAAGGCATGGAAAATATTCAACTCAGCTGATTAACCGGCTACAATCCACGTGCGTGTGTGGGCTCACAAAGGATTATTGAACAAACGAAAAAAAAGAATAAGCGACCATTTTTCAAAACATCAAAGTAGTCAAGTAATAAGATTAGTTAGGCAGTGTTGCCTATGCTGCTGCTGCTGCTGCGGCTGCTGCTGGCATGTCGTTGACTTTGCTTTACGTTTTGCCGATGACACGTTAATTATTTAGTTCAATTACGCCAAATGTGTTCTGTTATTAGATTAAACAAATAATGCGATTCACGCACGGCATGTAAGCAGAATTTAATTTGTTATCATTCACCGTTACCGTCAACGTCACTGTCACCGTTACAGTTACAGTTACAGTTGCCGTTGCCGTTGCCATTGTTGTTGTTGTCGCTGTCGCTGTCGCTGTCGGCGACGTCGTTGTGCGCACCGAAAATACGCGAAGCTCAGCAGCCACGATCAGAGTACAAAATGCAGCAAGTGCCGCCCGCATAGCGAATACCCGCGCTAGTCCGCACACCTGCTCAACCGTTCCCATACCCAGCCACCCACCCACTCACCACTTGTACGCTTGATCACTCACTCACTCACTCACTCACTCACTTGCTCATTCACTCACTCAGTCAGTCAGTCGCTTTACTCCCTCGCTCAGACATGCAGGTATGTACCTATGTACATGTGTATATACACAGTTACTTACTCAGTAGTCAGTCACTCACTCAGTCAGTTGGCCAGTACATCAGTCATGCAGTCTGGCAGTCACTCAGCTACTTAGTCCATCCATTGTTCAGTCAATCATTCATTTAGAGACGCTCGTACGTAGACCGAAAGCTAGGCAACGGTAGCTATCAAAACCAATTCGAATTTTAGTCGCTGAGTTCAGCTCAACGTCGCTGGTTTAGTAAATGCCGAAAAACGCAAAACGCTGAATAGGAAGCAGCCGCTCTCTGATCGGGCTCTGATCGCACACACGTCTACGTAAACAGGAGCCGATGTTGTCGTTTGCACCTTTTATGCAGAAAATAAACATCAAAATTGATATTCTTCCAAAGATTAACAACAAATAACAAAAACAAAAATTTAATCAAATGCAAAAAATGCAAATATTATAAATATTAAAATAATATTAACTATCAAAGCGAATATTACAAAAAGAAACCCGTCATAAAAAAAATAACAAAAAAAAAAAATAAAACGAGACCTTAAAAACAACGCGAATCTTTAGGAAAGCCACCAAACAAAAGCAACAAAAAGGTGCTAAATATAATAAAATAACAACACTTAACATATTTAAATGTACATATATATATATAACAACGATAAAAGCAAAAAGGAAAAAATAAGCAAATTGAAATTTTCTACGAATTACTTTTTGTTTGTTAGTTTAATTCGGTTTGCCTAATTTGCGAGATTTGTGTCAATTAATTTGTAAATTATACTTTATGTCAATTTGTCGTGATTTACTTATAAAAAGTTTAGTTATTATTTGAAGTAATTTTTTTTTTTTTTTATTTTGTAGTGCTCCTTAATCGTCTTTTTTTTTTGGTTTTTTTTTTTAATGTACAAAAAACTGAGAGTTTTTAAATTTTTATTTTATTTGAATTTATTTTTAGTAAAAGTTCAAAGTTTTAGTTTTTATTGCGAAAGTATTTTGTGTGTAATTAACTTAATTATTAGTTTAATTTAATTTGCCATTTTGTCAATTTGTTGTGCATTGTTTGTTATTGTTGTTGTTATTTAGTATATTTGTTTTTGCTGCTGTTGTTGTTGTTGTTGTTGTTGATTCTACTGCTGCTACTGTGGCTGGCGTATTTTGTCAGTTTATATTCTACTGATGAACAATTTTAAGTTTTGTAAATGTATCTACATAAGTACTGACATTTGTTTTTGTTGTTGTTGTTTATTGACTGTTGTACCGGAATTAAGTAACGAATAGCGACGGTTGCGTGAAAATTTATATATAAATGCACATGTGTGTATATCCGTATACACATGCACACACACACATATATGTATATACATACATACATACATATGTGTATTTACGTATAAAAACGGATAATTTCAGTTATATTCGGTAATTTTAGTAATTTCCATTGTCGTTGTTGCATTCGTTGCACCTTTGCGCGTTCGCTTGCCTTAATTGTTTATTTCTTTATCACAAATAGATGAAGAAGAAAAAATACAAATGAAATTTCAAAAAAAAAAAAAAACAACAAGCAAAAAAAACAAACAAAAATAGCTAAACGTGTTCATACAAAAACAAAACAAAGAGACGCAACAAAAAAAAAAAAGAAAAAAAAGACAACAACAACACAACTGAGAATTGAATGCGAGTCATTTGATTAGTGTGTTGAGCGGAGATTTACTAAGTAGTCAGCGACTAAATCGTGGATGGTTTAATAAAAAAAAAGAATCAACACGACAACAACAACAACATCAGCAACAATAACTACGACAACAAACATTACAACAAAACAATAAACACCAGCCAACAATAACAAAACGAATCAATCGTCCATAGTTGCTGTATTTTTGCCGCTGCTACTGCCGCTGCTACTGCCTCCTCTGCTGCTACCGCTGCTGGTTGTCGTTGACGTTGACGTTGACGTTGCTGTTGCTGCTGCTGCTGCTGTCGTTGACGTTAGCTTCGCTGTCACGGTCGTCGTTTTGCAGCGTTTGAAAAGAAATTTTAGGTAATTGTATTTAATTATTGTCAATTTATTGTATATATACAATTTATACTTAGTTACATGCATTTCCATTGTGGTTAATTCACTTGTCACACACCACCACTCGCCACTCACCACTCGCTATTCACCATTCACCATTCGGCAGTCGTCAGTCGTCAGTCGTTAGTCGGCAATTGGCATTCGGCAATCGGCAGTCATCATTCGCCACTCACCATTTGCCATTCGCTATTTGCCTCATCATCATCATCATCACTCAACGCTCGTTATCACTGACTTGTTTCTCACCATACGACAACTATGCAATGCTTACTTACTTATTATTATTATTATTAGTATTAGTATTTTTTTTTTTTCTTTTTTTTTTTTTTTGCATAAGTTTTAAGCGTGCTTAAGCATATACCGTTTTGTCTATTTGCCTAACTGCCGGTTTGGTCGTTTGTCAGTTTCTGCATACGTATGTATGTATGCATGTATGTATGTATGTATGTGTGTATGCTGGTTTTCGTTGTATGCCTTTGGGACATACAATACGCTTTGAAATGCAACCTAGCTGTGTTTTGTTGTTATTTGCGTTTGTCAAAGACAAATAGTTAAACTTTGTTTAGGTGGTACTCTACTGAAGACTGTGTTTCAGCGTATTTAATGCCTTTGTAGCGCACTAAATCCGCCGCACATAGGAAGACCTGACGCCATTGGCAGTTGCGTACCAATAAAATGTAAATTTATGAATGCGAAGGCAATTATCGGAAACTTCAAGTTTCTAATACAAATCTTTACAATATTACACTTGCGAATATTTGGAAATTTCATTTAAAGACGAGGAAGCTAAAAACAAAAGCAAGAAAACAAAAAAATTTCCTAATAATAAAATTTAGTCTTTCTTTTCTGCAATCAAATTTTAGTGCTTATACGTAAAATGTTGACTGTAGTTTACTGTAATTGAACAGCCAATTCTTCTACACTAATCATCGTGGGGGTAATCGCGCTAAACCCATTGACGAGCTCAGTTCGTGCACTGTCTGCTTGCTCATTGATTACGGGTAATTGGCCGATGCGACGCCCACCGTACGGGCGTTTAATGCAATTCACGGCAAACACGCGATCGTTTGCATTGTGCGCCTGCGATATTATAGCCAGCAATTTGCTCACCTGATAAGATTTAAAAGCCAAATGGTAAATATGCAAAGTCGGGCTGTTCCGACTTGTTTGAATTAATCGTTCAAAATTCATGTCGCATCTCGTGTATGATGATTGCACATACATACATATTGACATAAACAAACATGATTAAGCATGTATTGAATGTATATGATATTTGGTAAATATTCAAAATAGGCTAAGACCTTGGAGTTGATGTTGCAGCGCTGAGCAGTTAATTAATATCGAAATCGAATATTATTTTTGGTGTCAAGCCAATCGAGGTCAAGGTTATTTCCTCTTAGTTTTCATAAACGTGTCAAGTACGTCGTCGTACCATAACACGTACGAAGGTACGTTCGGGGCCTGAGTGAATACCCCTAATGCCGGAATAAAATTATGCAAAGCAGTCGGCTGTCATACATGCTAATTACTGAAGTTGCCTCAGCAAATGCTTCTTGCTATTTATTGCACATGCGATCTTACCGGATCGTATCACAATACATACATACACACACACACATGTACACACATACATATACAAGCGTAAATATGTAAGTATAAAAGAAGAATATTTATTCAAAATTGTTTGCATACATAACATATATGTTATGATGTACATATAAGTGTATTTGCGAATTTTAGCTATTTCTACTGAGTATGTATGTATGTACGTATATATGTATGTGTATTTATGGGGATTACTAAAACTACATAATAGTTTTGTTGTTATTTGCATTTGGCTTTATTTTATTTTTATTCTATACTTAATGTATTTTTGCTGTGTTTTTAATTTTAATTTCTTTTATGACTTGTTACTTTGTTTTGTGAATATTTACGATCGTCTAGGAACAACCCAAAACAATGCTTGAGAAAAGTCGTTAGTGTTCAGGCAATAAACGCGAATATATTATTATCACGTTTACTTCGTTTAAGCAGCTCATCAAGTGTCGAAAGTAAATTTCCGAACTAGTAACTCAGTTCGGCCCATATCATGTCACTTGCCAGAAAGAAACGCAAAACAAAACAACGAAAGCTAATAAAGGTTTAAATGTAAAGCACCAAAACGCACATAAAAAACTAATTAAATAAATATCAGAAAATTTGAATTTATTTTAAGTACGCTGTCAAGTCACGTCCCTCAACTATTTTTACTCGCATACAAAGTACGCAGACGTGTAGCAAGTGACATGCCAAGATACATTTGTTGTTGCTGTTGTTAATGTTGTTGTTTTTGCTGTTGCTGTTGCTGTGACTGCTTTCGCATGCAACAAGTAAGTGATGAAGCAGTGAAGTGGAGCCGGAAACGAATTGCCTGAAAAGTTGGCCGAGCGTCGCTTAAATGTCTCAAATATTTGGCAATTTTAGCATTTGCTGAGCGACACGTAGCGCAGCGCTGCCAGTTCGGTTAGCGTTCAACTGCGCAGCATGGAAAAAAGGTTTCACACTTGAGCATTTTAATTTTAGTAGTAGTTAATTAAAACTAATTTAGCTATTTGGATTTGTTTTTACAGCTACGGCACAATGTTAAGTGGCCGAATGCGGGCGTGGGAGTGGGCGCTCCACGTCTATGCACATATGCATGCAAGTGTGCTGGTGTGTGTGTGTGTGTGTGAGTGTGTGTGTGTGTATGAGTGTGTGAATGCCTTTTGGCTGTGTTCGCAGCTCGCTTGACGGAAGTCGCGCATTTAAAGCGCGAAATTCGTAAGCTTCGTTTTTAATAGTTCAGCTGCACGTGGCTACAATAGAAAAAAAAACCAAAAAAAGAAAAAAGAAAAGCCTACACAGCAAATTTTGAATTAATTTAGGCATGTGCAGATTTTGCAGCGTCTAAGCAAGAACAGCCTGCGGTGCAATGGCAGTAAAAATGTTGCTCAACTGACTCACCTAGGCAAGCAATTAGAGAAGTGTAGCTTAAGCAATTTAATGCTCGCATATGAAAGATGCGCGCCAGCAACGAATTAATCAAATAAAACAATGCGCATATTATACACAAAACAGAAAAAAAAAAAGAAAACAAAAAAACCAAAAAAACAAAGAGTCAACGAAATATAACGGCGTGAATTAAGTAACTGTCAATTTTTGTTTATTTTTATTTTTTAAGTAGGTAAAAAATTTACGCAAGGTTATTTGCGTGCAAGTTGACTTTGACTTAAAAGAATAACGACTACAATAAAAAAATAAAAAAAGCAAAGAGAAACAACGATAAAAAAAAAAAGAACAGAATTTAATTGTAGCAACATAAGAAGTGAAAACAATGAGTAGACTTTGAATAAAACCAGCTGTGAGTGATATAAGCGAAAGCAGCAACTGCAATAAAACCAACAACAGCAACAATAACCGCGACGCTTTCAGCACTTGAGTTAATATTACTGTAAAGTAAGCAATATTTAAGTAACTCGAAAGAAGAAGAAGCAGAAGAAAAAATCAAATAAAGAAAGAAAGAAAAGACTGAAAGCCAGCAGATGTTTGCAAAACGCAAAGCAAAGACCTTTAGCATTTAACACAATAGCAATTGCAAAAACAAACACACACGTGCAAACATATATGTATATGTATGTATATGTAGGTGGTGCAATGTTTTATTTTTTTATGTTTTTATAATTGTTCTTGTCTGCAGATAACATTGCGTATACGCAATCGTTTTGATTTGTCTCTGCCGTTGCGCAACATGCTTTGCCACCAACATACAGCTGCATATACACAGAATATTAACAGCGCACTGTTGCTGTTGCGTTAATTTAACAGCTGCTTAACAGCTAACAGCTTGAGTAGGCGTAACAGCATTTAGTGTCGTTTAAAATTAACGATTAAGATAACATAACATTATTGTTGACACCATTAATATGAATTGCTGTCAAAGTCGTAATAAATGTATAAATTGGTGTCTAATTATTTATTGTTGAGCCCATTCAGTATTAAATATAAATTAATAACCTGTCGCTGATTGCAGTACTATAATTAAAACAGACAATGTAAATGACAATAGCAATAACAGTGCATCGAAAACAGACAACCTCTCCAACTGTGAACAGTGCAGCGTAACGATATAAAAAAAGTACCGTTGAATGACAGCACTGCGTCGTAGGCAAATCGGCAGAGAAATATTAAAAATAGTTTATTAGCTCAATTATCAGTTATGAAATGATAATTTACTATTTTGATTTTAATGTTTCTTGCTAAATATTTTTTAAATATATAACTTAACTTTGTTGCTAATATAATTAATTGCCTGTGGTGCATATTATTGGTGAGTGGGTGTGCTGTCAATTGTTGTTGTTGTTGTTGTTGTATTGACTTCTTCTCTGGAATTTTTTTGGGTTTTAAAAATAATGATTTTTGCTTTTTTTCTTTTTTTTGTAATTGTAGAGCACACAACAAGGATGGTGACAACGAAGGAACAGACCGTGGCCGAAAATGCAAAGAGCCAGAAGCAGAGCACAGAGAAGCCGAAAGCCGCCGGCATTGACATGAAGTCGGCGCGAACGTGGCGCGAGAAGTTCCAACTGGTGGTCAGCAACGTCACGGTGGAGCCCATATTAGCCGCGTACATCATGCCCAGCGTGCTGTCGAATCTGGCGACGCAGAATCTTAATTTGGAGAAGGCCTGCCGCGTAAACATGAACTATGGCGATGAGATCTGCGATGCGCTCACGCGCCGTGACACTGCCAATTATACGATGTAAGCGTGTTGCCTAGTCTCAATTTTTAATTTTATACCAACTGTCTCTCTCTCTCTCACTCTCACTCTTCCTCTCTCTCTGTCTTTCTCGTTCTTGAACTGCTTTACATTATTGGTTTTTAATGCCGCCGTCTATGTTTGCAGGGAGGAAGAGACTGTGCAGCAGATGGTTGCACGCATGGCCGCCTGGAAGACGGTCATACAGTCGATGTTCCCCTGCTTGCTCATACTGTTTTGGGGCTCGTGGAGCGACCGTCATCGTCGTCGCAAGCCTTGCATACTTATACCGGTTGTCGGTGAGTTCCTGGGCGTGGTCGGCCTGATGCTCTGCGTCTACTTCGAGCGGGCGCCAATGGAGGCGGCAGCACTCACAGAGGCGATCTTTCCATCGCTTAGCGGTGGCTGGTTCACCATGCTGATGGGTGTGTTCAGCTACATTGCCGACATAACGACAGAGGAGGAGCGCACACTGCGCATCGGCATACTCAATGTCTGCTTCTCTGTAGGCGTGCCCATTGGCATGGCCTTCAGCGGTGTGCTGCTAAAGTGAGTCAATTCAACCTCACGCCAGCAGCTCAGCTTAAAAACTGAATTCGTTTGATTTCAGGAAAATTGGCTTCTACGGTGTTTTCTCGATCTCGGCGGCGTTTTATGTGCTCGCTTTCGTTTACGGCTTCTTCTTTCTGGAAGAACCGATGACCAAGCCCGAGAAGAGGGTGGATGATCCCGAGAAAAAGAGCCTGCTGCGGGACTTCTTCGACAAGGAGCACGTGCTGGAGACATTCCGAGTGGCGCTGAAAAAAGGCGAAAACCAGCGACGCAAACGTGTTGTGCTGCTCATGATAGTCGTCATGGTCATCATCGGACCGCTGCACGGCGAGATGGCGGTCACATATCTCTTCACGCGCTATCGCTTCAATTGGAGCGAAGTGGAGTTCAGCGTCTTCTCCACGTACGCCATGTTCACGGGTCTCATCGGCGTCGTCTTCTGCGTGGGCGTCCTGTCGCACAAACTGCAGATCGACGATGCCCTGGTGGGTGTGCTCTCGAGCACCTCAAAGATACTCTCGTCGTTCGTGTATGCTTTTGCCACGCTGCCGTGGCACATGTATCTGGGCGGTCTCATTGAGATCTTCAACGGTACGGCGTTCATTGCGATGCGCTCCATTGCCACGAAGCTCGTCTGCAAGGATGAGCTGGGCAAGGTGAACTCCTTGTTCGGCGTAGCGGAGGCACTCATGCCAATGGTCTTTGCACCCATGTACACTACACTCTACGCCTCGACGCTGAAGGTGCTGCCGGGCGCATTCTTTTTGCTGGGCGGCGGTCTCACCGTCTTCGCGGTGGTCATCTTCCTGTAAGCGAACTGTTACACATTCCCTTGCCCCCCCACCCTCCTTACTCGCACTAAAACTCCTATTTGATCTGACTTCATTTTGCAGTTGGATGTACAACTTTCAGCTCAAGCAGCGTCGCAAACTGCCGCGCACTGATGCCGAGAAGGCACAGCAAATGGGCGACATGGGTGGCGCCTGCAAGGATCCCAATGGCAACATCAACACAATCGAGGCCCTGGTCATTGCCAGCGGCGAGGCGAAAGGCAAGCTGAATGGCATCATTACGAATGTGATACACGAATCTCTGGAGCACGCCAGCAGTGCCCACGAGCCGCCCAAGCCCAAGGAACAGAGCGGCGTGGAGAACAAAGCTTTTGTAGGCGATGCGCCGTCGCAATAAGCCCATTTGATATACATTTTTTATTTTTTTTATTTTTTTTTTTATATATGTGTATTATATATAAACTTAGTTGGCAAGAGGCTCGCAAAGGTAAGGTCATGGGCCATGCGCGTGCCTTGTCGCTTAGACGTAGGCGCTTAGGGTATTTTCTACGTGTATAATAACATTTGTAAATGTTTTTGTTGTGTTGTTTTGTTTTCTTTGTCTTCGCTTTGATTCGTTCGATTTCTGCTCTTTTTTATTATTTTGTATGACTATTTGTTTAAACTTGTATAATATACATACGTGTAATTTAGCTTAAGCTTGACCCGAGTATTTAATAAATTTAATGATAAACATTTCGCTGGTGTTTCATCCTGGCGGTGCGCTCTGATTTGTGGCCATTTATTTTACGCTATCTGCATTGCATGCGTGGCATGTCGCCGAAGTTTTTATCTAATATTTCATGTTTTATGCAGGAAAGCACAGACACTGACTGAACAGACAGAACAGGAAACTTCAGCCTGTTGTGTAATGCGTTTCCTTCCTGAAGTTGCCTCTGTCGCTCTGTCTCACTCCCACTCACTGGCATATGCGTTGTATGCTATCGGTCAGGTCAGTCCAACATTTGGTAATCACGCGCAGAACAAGGCATGTCATACCATACCCAACATTACCCATCCGTTGGATTTGGCACTGTGCGTTTAATGCCCCGTTTGGCTTTCTCATGTTACCGATAATTATCATTTACGTGTATTCTCGTGCCATGCTTGCTTTACCTTAACTCTTAACTGACTCTATCATACTTCGTGCTGTTTCACTTTCACTCATCACACGCGTGTGTGCTCTGTCTGTCTTTCTGTACGCTGTGTTCGCTGAGAGTGCCCGCCCGGCGTTGTCCGCATTTCCTGTTGCTCGTTGCACATTTGTCGTATATGGTTAACATTCGTTGCTGCCTGCACTTGACAATGGCAATTTGTTGCGTCCGTCGCCACCTTCTTCGCCTTTGCTGTGTGGAGGGGCAATTGAGGGACCGATTGAGTGTGACTTTTGGCAAAATTACGCGTATCGTTTGCCAATAATGGTTACTATGAATTACACCAACAACAATTACAATTACAACAACACGCACGAGTGCGACATCAATGCATGTTGTACATTTTCGTGGCCGACAATGTTGGCTTTGCTCATTTCTATCATTGCGTTTTTTGTTTTTTTATTTGTTATAATTTTTGTTCTTTTTTTTTTGTTGGTTTTCGCTCTTTCGTTCTAAACACAGCAGCGCTCGCATCTGATTGCCGTTGTTTAGTGGTGTAACAAAGGCAGCAACAGCAAACAATAATAACAACAAACACGCAATCACAGACCATGCCACCTATAAAGCCGTTGCATCGTTTCTCCTCTCTTCTCATTCTCTCGCTCATTTCGTTCGTTCGTGCGTGCGTTCGTTCGCGGGTTCGTGGGTTCGTCTATTCATCTGTCGTGTTATCCGCGTTCGATACTTTAATTAGTTTTTGTGCTGTTGGCTGTTTCGAAGTGGTTTTCGTTGTTGTTGTTGTCGTTGCTGTTATTAGTGCGTGTGTTGTTGCTTGCGATGATTTTATCGATGTTCGGCGCAGGTACTGCAATGCAACAACAACCGCATCATCTCTTGCAGTCGGCTGCAATGTCCACTCGTTTGTGCATAGCCATAGCCACGTTGTCATGTTGTTTGTCAAGCCACCCACGCAGCTGTGTGCGTTGTATGTTACATGTCTACTAATTACGCGTCGCTGTCTCTCACATGTGTGAAATCGAATCCTGCGATATTTCACATTGCGTTCTTTTTTTGAGTTTTTCGTTTTAGATTTGGTTTATTGGCAACTTTTGCATAGATCAAAGGTTAACCGAGAACCGCAACGAATCGCACAAACCGCGCAAATGGCACAAAATGTTCGAATTGTTATTTCGCTTCTAATTGGTGATGTTGTTAGTTAGTTAGTTAACAATTACATAAACTCACATAATATTCGTGTCACGGCATTTGCGGCACATTCTCTCACGTGCATAACTAATTGTCGAAATGCGAAATGCAACGATGCATTGCGATGCGATGCGATGCGGTATGCCATGCAGCCTGGGGAACGCACAACGGAATACGTTGGAAACGTGCCGATGGCGCGTCATATTGCATTTTCTGCTGTAAATGCCAGAGGCAACCTTAGAAAGGACTTTTTGCACAACAGGACTAATATCTGATCGTGCATAGCTGGAGGTGCTAAACTGATCAAAAAAGCTAAAACAGGCATATGTGCAGCTGCATGCTACCGGTATGTCCTTTGAATTTCATAAATTTCCAATTTATGCAATATCCAATTGTTCTTCACAAAAAAACATCCTTGTGACTCTTACCAGCCTACATTGCATATATTTTCTGTTGAATGTATATTTTTTTTTATTTCTGTTTTGACATGAGTTCTGGATCGATTTTATATATTGTAGTATAACGTTTGCTTAATAATGTCCTTGGCAATTAGGTATCAAATGACTTACCGTTTTGCTTGCATCACCTGTCACTGGTCCATTAAATTAGAATTTGCCAATTTGATTTAATTTAACGGTAATCAAGCGCACTAGTTTAGTTCAATTAATTATTTTTTGCTGTTGTTGTGTGGCCTTGGTGTGATTTTAATTATTTAATAATTTTAATTGGAATTTCGTTCTTGCCATTTGCTGCTTGCTCTTCTCGTGCAAACATGCATGTCGCGGAGCCCAACTCGAACTTTTGAGTTGCACCGCATGTATTATAGCTACGCTAGCTTCCACATGCTATCCACATAATGTTTACGTTCCACCCGAGATCTGCTAGGCGAGACAAATTGCAGCAACAAGTCACGTGTTGTCTCGATGTTTATCGACCTGAGGACGGAGAGAACCAACTGTCATGGCGTTGTTGTTGCGGACCTAAAAGCCATCTTTAAATGTTGCCGTGTGCAAGACTCACATGTTGTAGAAACATGTTGTCGGCTTAAACGATGCGCAACATCGATAATAATATTAAAAATATATTAATATACGTACATATATGCATGTAGGAAGTATATATCTACATATGTAGATAGAAATAAAAAATCTTCAATGTTTCTGTGTAAACATAGTACGTCCGTAATTACATACATGTGTACGTGTATGGAAGTACTAACTTGAGCACCATAAAATATCAACGGAGCTGCATATTTTTTTATATGCATAATCTAGGAATCGTTTTGATGTCAATAACTTTTACAAATCGTTGACGAACGGTTTTGTTATTATTGCATTATTCCAATGCATGTACGAAGTTTCTTTTCGAAGTTTATTTCAAATTGTGCACGCATTTCGTTTAAACAAATTTTTTAGATGATCGTCACCAATTCGTCGACATTCGTAAATCTTTTGAGGAATATTTTGGTGAACGCTGCTTGCTGCGCTTACAATTAGTGTAGTTGCCCCTTAGATGCTTTCTGCAGGATGTGTCGCAGCATGAATGTTCGAGGTTCGGTTAAGGATTGTTTGGTCTAAATTGCATTCTATGCAGAATTATCCTTGCTTCGCTCACTTCGCGGGATCCTCTTTCTAGACGTAATTGTAATTTACCATATTCATAAGGTTGTTTGTTGTTGCATGCACCCACATGGCGACAGTCCGCTGCATTTGTACGAACTTAATCGTCGTACATCTAGATGACGCTTCTTAATTCCGCCACAATCTCACGAGGGGGCAGGCGTTCATCCGGAGATGTTTGCTCGTCACAAACTCATTTCGACTGCCAAGTGTCTTTGATATTAATGTCAATGAGTTCTTGAACGCCCTTCTAATGTCCCAACTAAGTCGGTGGCTCGACACTGACCGCTTCTCTTATCAATCTGACTTAAATAGTTTTGTAAACAAGCCGTGAAATCCTATTAGGCGCGACACAGAATTTTTTTATTTTTTTATTTCAATTTTTTTTTTTTGTATTTTGACTTTGTTTTTCACTGCTTGAGTTTTCTGGGTTCTCTTTATTTTCTTCTTTGAATTTTTTTTCTTGATATTTTCAATGCGGTTCCCTGCATGCTGGCAAATACATAAATCTCGACAAATCGACATTTAATCTTGCTTAAAACATTTTCTACGTAATTTCACCGAAATTTTTGTTGCCCCTAAAACAAAAGAAAAAAAAATAAAAAAAAAAAAAAAAAGGCAACGCAACGTTGAGTACCAAATGTGGCAACTGGCAACTGGCAACTGGCGACTGGTGACTAGCGACTGGCGAGTGATGAGTGCTGAGTGTTGAGCAATGTGCGCTGCTTGGATTGGATGCTTGGTTGATGGTTAGCGGGTTGCGGGGTATATGGGGTATATGGGATGAGGCGTAAAGGAAGGAACGTTGGCATTAAACAATTAATAAACATTTTGTAACGCTCGATTGAATTTCTGGCTAATTTTGAGTGCTCATAAATCTCGTAGCGATAACGGTAAATCAAAAGCACAACGAAAGCAACAACAATAACAACAACAACAAATTAGAACATGAACATGAACACGACGATGACGACGATGTCGACGAAGAAGAAGAAGAAGAACATCATTGGCCACAAACGAAAACAAAACACATGAACACAAACAAACGCGTACTCATACACACACACACACACACACACACACACACACACAGAGGCACACATACATCGACGTGAGCAAAATTAGCTGCGACAAATGAGACCAGCTAAAAACAAGGCATGCGAATGCGGAATGCCAAATGCCGTTACACAAGGCGTTCAATAATGTCAACAACGAACAACGTACAACAACAACAACATACACCAACAACATATAACAAATAACGCACAGCAAGTAACAGGGAAATCAGTGCATAAATAAAATTGACAGTCCGGCAGGCATTGGCCTGGGTTCGCAAAGCGGTTTTGGGTTGCTTAGCTCCACATCAAATAGGCTAATGAAGCTGAAAGCCAAAAAGGCAGCAGCACACAAACACACACACACACACACACACACACACACACACATACATACGTAGACACAAAGGCGCACGCACACACTGACACTTGCATATGCATGTACGCATATACATATGTATATATGTATGTATGTATATGTGAAACACAAGTGCAAATACGAATACAAAAACAAAAAAAGAAAGGAAAAGAAAAAAAGCAAATGAGCCTCAATCTGAAATACAAATCGCTTTTAGTCATTTAGGCGGTCAATAGGCCAAATAGTTGCCAACAAGCAAACAATTTGCGGCAGGCGCTGCCATGTGTGTGTGTGCCAGTGTGTGTGTGTGTATGTGTGTGTGTGTGTGCGTGCTTATAAGCATATTTATTTCCGCCAAGTCATGTCCACCGGAAGTTGATGCTTTTGCCTGCATGCGTTTGCTTTTGAAGCGCTCTGCTCTGACAGTGAGGACTCTTTCATCTTTCATCTTGTTGCTCGTTTTGTTCTTCTTCTTCTTTACTGCTTTGACTTTTTCTTTTTCGTTTGCTTTTTCATTTCTTTTTGTTTTTTATGTTCTTCTTTTTTCTTCCTGATTTTTTTTTTTTGCACTCTAATTTCTTGTTTGGCTTTGTTGTTGTTGTTGTTATTGTTGTTGTTGTTGTTAAATTGGTATAGCATTAATCTTGTTGCTTACTTAAATGGGCACACGCTAATATGTCGTCCACTCGAACAGGGCACTCACAGTGCCAGCTCCTGCTGCCCTGCTGCTGCAGCTCCCTGTTGCTGTTTGTGAATTTGTTTGATTTCCGTTTGCATGCCATCAGCTAAGAATGGCCCATGGCCGCTTCGCTCACTTGCTGACCATTAAGCTGAAGGCATTGACTCTAA
Organism: Stegana nigrithorax; assembly: GCA_037044495.1. Lineage (NCBI taxonomy): Eukaryota > Metazoa > Arthropoda > Insecta > Diptera > Drosophilidae > Stegana > Stegana nigrithorax. The sequence goes on from JBAMBQ010004053.1 coordinate 25,629, forward strand.
GTAACTTCTGTCTGCCACTTGCATGCGTCAAGTGAGAGAGAGAGAGAGGGAGAAACACATAAAGCAACAGCAAAATATGTTATAAAAAGAAATATACAAATAAAAAAAAAATAAAATGAAATAAAAATAAGCGGATATATGCAGTTTTGTGTGACGGATATGTCGTGCAGATTTCATTTAGGAAACCTGATAAGCTCAGCCAAACATGAGGCATCCCATCCAGCATCTGCATCTCGCACACGGACACGCAGTCGAAGTCCTTAATAGCCTGTGCCCATGTGAGTCACAGTTCCTGGCTGCGCACTAAATGAGAACGACTCGGAAAGTTATTATTATTTATGGACTGGCATGCGAGGGTTGGCATGCGAGTTCTTTGCTTTGCGCTTAAGTAGCCGAGATTAGGGATGTCACTTGCCTAATGTCGGCTCAACTTGAATTAAATCATTTTACCTTCATCTATTATTAAAAGGCAAAAATCTTATTTCGTTGGCAAATGCTGGCAGCGATTTTCTATTTTCTAAACATTTTCCATGCAGCAAATAAAATTCATTTCAGCAGATTCGTTTAAGCAAACAAATTGTTAAATTGCTGAATTGTTTTTCCCTTGCTCTTTGTTCTTGCTGCTGCTGTTTGTCCGCTACACTGTCCTATACAAGTAATGTACCAGGCATGCCAGCATTTGCATGAAATTTGTCTTCGCCAAATACACAACACTTTGCTGTTACCCTGACTGACTTCATGTTGGCAACTCTGAGCAAAACGACACAGACAGACGGACGGTGTCCCAGTGCCAGCCTCATAGCACCCGCAGCAGCAGCAGCAGCAGAAGAAGAAGCATAAGTTATGCCTCGCGTGTGTGTAGCGCACAGGAAATGCGACTTGGCTGAAATGCCGAAGATTTGTGTGCTTACCTACTACACAGTTCAGCATTTTTCGAGCATATGCAGGGCTCAATGTTTTAGTTTAAAGTACATGGCAATAACAACAACAGCAACAACAACAACAACAATAGCAGCAACAATAACAAATGGCAAACAGTGTCTATTAAATAACTGTAACAAGATGAAAACGTCTTGGCTGGCCAAAGATTTACTTAAATCTTCCTACGTACGCACAAATGTAATATGTAATTTTTTATTTTTTATTTTTTTGTTGTTGTTGTTTCTTGTTTTTGTCGTTTCATATTTTGCTGGCATTCTGTTTTGTGAATAATCAAATTTATTTATTTTTGACATATTTCTTTTGTTATTGTACACGTTGCTTGGCTGTTGTTCTTGTTGTTGTTGTTATTGTAATCTGTTGCTAATGTGCCTGCACGGAAAGCTTGTGCGTGTGTGTGTGTGTGTGTGTGTATGGTGTGTGTATGGTGTGTGTATCCGCATGTACACGTTTATTTACATATACTCATATGCAAACGAAAGTAATTCATTTCATTTAAATGATTTATTTATTTTACTCTCATTGTTATGTTGCTGTTGCTGCTGTTGTGGTTGTTGTTGTTGTTATTGTTGTTGCTGCTGCTGCTGTCGTTGCTTTTGCCGTTCATGTTCATGCCGATGATGTTGTTGTTGTTGTTGTTGTTGCTGTCATATTACTTCGAAGTTTGCTGTTGTCGTTGTCTTTGCTTTTCTTATTGTTGTTGTTGCTGTTGTTGTTGTTGTTATTATTGTTGTTTATTTCTTGTTGCTGATATTGTTGTTAAATTGCTTTCGGGCATTTGATTTCTGCATATACTTGTATGTACGTCTGTCTGTCCGTTTGTCTGTCTGTGAGTATGCATATATATATATGCATGTGTGTGTATGTGTGTGTGTGTGTGTGTGTGTGTGTGTGTGCGTGCGTACGCTTGCTCCTTGTTATTGTCATTGTTGTTGTTGTTTTTCAGTTTTGTGCTTGTTTTCCTTGTTGTTTGATTTGTTCGCATTCGCTTTGTTTTATTTCGTACAATTTTGTATTTTTTTTGTTTTCTGTTTAAAAAAAAAAAAAAAAAAAAACCCAAGTACAAAATAAATAAATAAAAAAATAATAAAAAAACTTAAGTTTTATGAATTTTGTTTCTGCTGTTGATGCTTCTGCCAACAACATGGTCTGCAACTCATATGGCTCTTGCTGCTACATGGCTGCGCTTAGTTGTATGATTACATGTACAACAACAACAGCAACAATAACAACAACAACAATATGGATATCGTATTTACACATAAATACTTATAAATGTATATACATACACACATTTACAAAATTTAACAACAAACACGTACATGCATGCATGTGTCCGTCCGTCCGTCCGTCCGTCCATGCGTCCATGCAACCTTCCAACCATCCAACCATCCGCACATATTCGAATATACGTACCCCGCAACCGCACTCGAATTATTTGCGATTTGCCTTGCTAAACAATTTTTGTTTAATGAGCGACAGGAACGAAGTTTGTGTACATGACAGGATATCAAATAGCCATTTTCATTTGCTGGGAATATTAATTTAAACACAAAATACAAAACACAAAACACAAGCAAACTGCCAAGCCAAGGCATATCAAGCCAAATTGAGTCAAGACAAGTCCAAGGCAAGCCAAGCCCAGGGCAGGGCCAGGCAAGGCAGGGCAGGGCAGGGCCAGGCGAGCCAGGCAGCAGAACATCAAGTCATGCGCATATGGGCAACTTTCAACATGCATAATTTAAGCGAAGCAGGACACTGACTTTAAGTCGGCACTTCGAATCGTCGATATTCACTTTTCGCAGCCGCAACCAAGCAAAGTCGACAGTCGATGCGGTTTCCTTTGCAGCGATGAGGCACAGCGACTTGAGATGATGGCGTGAGACGCAGCGGCACATAAATCGAAAGCATTTCAAGTGTTTCATAGCATTTAAGACTATAAAATGAGAAAAAAAATAAAAGAATTATAAAAGCAAAAGAAATATCTAGTTAAAAAAAAAAATATACACATACATATGTATTTGGGAGTATATGGTATATGTAAACAAACGCATCCAGAAACAAAAACAGAAATGCACCAAAAATAGAATCCAATCAGCACTTGAGCTACCGTAGGCGACTTCACTCTACGTAGCGTAGAACTCTGCTCTACTGTACTCTACTCTACTCTACTCTACTCTACTCTACTCTACTCTACTGTACTGTACTGTACTGTGCTCTCTCCAATTACAGACAAGTCGAGGCAAGTCGAGGCAAGTCAAGTCAAGTGAAGCGCAGGCAAATCCAGTAGCAGGGAGTCGAGTCAAGTGCTTCTGTGAAAAAGTGTTGAGTGTTCGAATCAAAGTCAGAAATTTCTATGAGTCGTCATCGTCGTCATCGTCGTCATCGTCGTTAAATAGAATTGCGCCCGCAACCCCCTAGAGACCGGCAGTGGTCGATTGGTTGATGCGCTGGCACCATTTTCGGCATGGAACTGCATGGAACTGCATGGAACTGCTGCAGTTTGTGTGCAGTTCTGTGAGTGGCAGCGTTAACGCATTAGCAACTCAGTCGACTGGCAACCGGAAGGGGCTGTCAGTGAGGCATGCGAAGGCAATGCGACTGCAGCTCAAATCCAATCCTTGCATAAGCTACAAGTGTGTGTGTGTGGCATAGTCAATGACAACAACAACAACAACAATAACGACGACAACGACGACATCGGTGACGACAATGACAATGTCAACCGCAAAGGCAAATGCATAGTCATAGTCAAAGGCATTGGCATCGTCATCAGCATTGGCATCGGCATCGGCAAAAGCATTTAACGGCTGCTCAGCCATAGCAGGCCATTGGTTGCTAATGCAGCAAAACAACAATAACAACAACAACTACAACAACAGCAGCATGCAAGCCAGGCAAGACATCAAACGCTTGCCTCTGATGCCATCGATCTACGCATTTAGCAAACTATGCATCCATCCATATTCATGCATGCACTACATGGCAGCATAGTGCCTGGAGCGGAGCACCGTCGCACTGCCAGCCCAGAGAGCCGCTGCTAATGACCGCCTACGCAGGCAGAGGCAATCACATAATAGGCACGTAAACAAAATATTTGTACTGTGCGCTCTGCTGTGCCTATGCCTGTGCCTATGCCTTTGCCTGTGCCGGTCTGTGTGAAGCCGTCGTCAGTTGCTTAGCAGCTTCAACAATTTGTGCAGGTCTTAGCAAAAATTTCAACACGGACCCCAAAAGCCGATTGCAAGAAAACTATGCGCTTTGGCTTCGAGTGTCTGCTGCATTATTGTCATCGATAATAGATCCTACGTATGTTCGGGTATTTGCGTTGAGGGGTGCGCAGTGCGGTTAATATGAGGCAGAGCACAATGCAATTGTCTAGGCTCGCACATGCATGTACCTGCACATGCCTACACACACACACACACACACACACACACACACACACACACGACGAATGAAGGCATTCACGCTCGATTGCTGAAGTGGCCGATGCGTAATTGTTGGCTGCTGCTGTTGCTGCTGCTGTTGCTGCTGCTGTTCGTTGTCTAATTGTACTTTGTTGTCTGTTGTTTAGCTGCCTAACTAAACAATAATAAAACCAATAATCATAATAACAACAGCAGCAACAGCAGCAGCATCAGCAGCAGCAGCAGCCATCACAAACACAAACACAACCGAAACCACAACAATAATCATTTCTGTATATCGGTGTGTGCGTGCGTGTGTGTGTGCATGCGTGTGTGCATGGGCAGAACAATTAGAAGAAGACAAGAAAGCGTTAATAAGCCGAAGTAATGACTCCGGCTTCTGTTTGCATAGCCGCATGGAAATTGAGTGAAGTGAAGTGCTGCTCGCTGTGCCCTAATGTGCATTGATGAGCGTCGTCCCCTGTCCTGCCCTGCCCTGCCCTGCGCTGCCTCGCCCTGGTGGCCATGTGATTCGTTGCCTATGAATGTGTGTGTGTCATTGTTGTTGTGCTGCTGCTTATGCATTGCATTGTACAATTACAAAACTTTGCTTTCGATTTGTGATGCATTTATGCATGGCCACAAACAACAAATGACTCTTTCTTCGAATTGGGCTTGCACTTGGTCTCGACTTGACTTCGAACTTCTGCGTTAATTGTTGAAATAATTAAATAGAAGACTAACAACTAATATGCAAAACTGTTCTTCTTCTGCTTCTTGTTTGTTTTGTCTGTTTTTGTTTTTTTTTTTTGATTTTGCTGCTTTGCAACAGAGCAGCAAGCGAAGCCCAAAAGTATGCAATGCTTTATTGCATTTCAATTCAGGGCTGATGTTATTTTTTTTTTGGATTTATTTATGTAAAAATATTTTGGGTATTTACAAGTTTGGCAAGTCGAGCTAGAATAATTGGTTTCAAAATTGGTTCAAATTATGAAATTTATTTGCCAATGGAAGCAAATGACAATGAAGTGTGAAAAATGATTAGAAGTAATATACAGGACTTCTACCTTGGCGAGTTCTAGTACAATGCAACCAGCTTAAGATGAAGATTACACGCACACAGAATCCATTCTCATTTACTGTTCGACTGAACTGAAGCGAACTGGGCTGAGATTTGTTTGCCTCTGCATGGACGCCTCAAATGAGCTGAAGCTGAAATGTGTTCAGCATTGTTAGCTTGTCTCGACTCGACCTGACTTGACTTGACATTAGCTTTGGCTTTGGTTCAGTGAACACATCTGCAAACAATAACAGTACATAACAACAGCAGCAACAGCAGCAACAACAACAGCAGCCAGCGGCAATGACATATGCATATTCGTAGCTACGCGCTAATGAGCCCTGGGAGCCTTGTCCTGCCGTGCATGCAAAGGCAAAGCGAATTGCTCCCAGTTGCTTAACTTGATCGACTTTGATTCTGTCACAGATTTGTTCGCATTGTTGCTGCTGAGCTGGAAAGTTTCCTTTTGAGAACAGTTGCGAAGTTGGTTTTCTGTAGCCATGAAGAGTTTCTCCAGGTAGGCTCGCAGCTTCAGAGAGTATTTTGACAATTTTGATTCTGTGAATACTCTTGACATAACACGGCAACACATTTTGCTGACGAAGTTACTCATAACACAATAGATTCCATAGATTGTTTATTGGCGCATTAGTGTTGCAGAATTAATCGGCTCAGTAAAGAACCAATGTTTGCAACAAAGAAGCGACTAAACAGCATTAATCAAGAGAAAGATTAAAAATTGAAGTGCAATTGAAACTTTGATTTAAGCTGCTACGTGGGAGGACACAGCGAATCGTTTGGCATATAAATGTGGGAAGAAGATGAAGAAGAAGAAGAAAAAGAAGAAGAGGAAGTATGACAGTGTGGGCACATGTCAAGACATTAGCGCATGCAGACGTCTACAGCCGACACCTGCACAGGTTTGGAAGGATAATAAATGAATGAATGTCAAATAGAATGAAAGGATACAACAACAACAACCACAACAACAACAATAACAAAACAAGCAAACAAACAAAGAAACAAACAAACAAACAAACAGACAAATCCAGAAAAAAAAGTAATACGCGAACCTCATCGCATCGAATCACATCGCATGGCATTGTATCGCAAGGCAACGCAGCGTCAGAGTAAAGCCACAACAACAACAACAACAACAACAGCAACAACAATGCATGAGAAGTAATTGAAAATTTTTGCTCTAAATTGAACATTCGTTTATTAATGTTTGGTGTAATTATTTTTTAGCCTGGAGGCAACATCAACAACAACAACAACAACAACAACAACGACAACAATGATAATGGCAACGAAACGCAACGCAACGCAAGGCGAGGCAGGGCAAGGCTGTTGTTGCTGTGTGGCAGGAGTTGCAGTAAGGTTTGTTGCTGTTGCTGTTAATGTTGTTGTTGTTGTTGTTGTTAAGGCAACCAAAGGCAAAGCAAGCAGACAGCCATAGCGTCTGTCCGTCTGCGAGTCTGACAGTGTGTAAGTCAGTCACTGGGAGATGTGCACGCAGAGATATTCTTCCAGCTCATTAAAGACATTTCGATTTGAGTTTAGCTGCGAAATGCGCTGCAGGCCAAACAAACCTCCGCGGACCGCGAGCCAAGAGAAGCGCTGCGAGGTGAAGTGTGGCCAAGTCTGTGCAGCGGCAGCGGCAAAGGCAACTTCAACGCTTGTCATAATTAGAAGCAACACTTGCCAGTGCCTGGCATGGCCTGGTCTGGGCTGGTCTGGCCAGACTGCGTCGATGGTCGATAGTCGCAAATGGAGCACGGCACGGCACGGTATGGCATGGCATGGCATGGCTTGGCGTTGGAGTAAACGTTTCTCTGGCTGACTTTCTTACCTCGGGTGGGTTGAAATTATATGTTCGTGTTTTTTTCTTTTTCTCTTTTTTTTTGTTTTTTGATAGCTGCTTGGCATTATGTGGCAGCATTTTGCAGTGGCAACGCCTTCGTACGTTTTACTGTACTGTGCTGCCTGTCTGTCTGCCTGCCTGCCTGGTTACCATGGAGTGCCCCGCCTGGCTGAGTCAGCGCAGCACAGCTCAGCCGCAGTCTGTGCGTGCCTTAGTTGCCAAATTGACTTCCAACTGTTCGCTGCTTGGCGGCAGCAATGCCAGTTTATCTGATTCAGCTGCGCCGTGCACTTGCCTACATTTGGCAGCATTCGCTTTGGCACAGCGATGCCATGTGGCAGCAGGAGCAGCCGGAGCTGCGCGCGTTGCTATGCAACAAGTGTAGTGCACAACGCAGTTCGTGTTAGACGCAGTTCGTGTTTATGCAAACGCTGCCTAAGCCAAAGCCAAAACTAAAACCAACACAGAAACCCCAAACTCAAAGCCAAAGCCAAAGCCGAAGCCGAAGCCAAATGCAGCTGCAAGCCAAAAGCGAAAACTAAATCAAAATAAAATAAACAAAAAATTCTGCTTACGTTGCAGAAGTTGTGTCTGCCGTGTCGCTGACTAGGCCAGGCCACGTCGTCGCCTGCTGCCCATGGCGGCGGCGACTGCTCCGATGGCTCCGATTGTTCCGACTGCTCCGATGGCTCCGACTGCTGACTGGGTTAAAACGTTGGCCATTGGCGTTGGCTTAATGTGCGTTTGCTCGTTTGTTGCCATGTGAAATCGCTTACCAAGGTGCTGATTTTCGCTTGGGCGTTGCACACACACGCACACACATACACTCGTGTATATACAGACAGAGAGACAGACAACGACACAGACACCTCATTTATGGCTGTCGCTGTTAGCTGCCGAAAAGTCTTTAGCGTAAATGATGCTTTAATTTTACTGCCACGGCTGCCGATTGTATCTTGCCTTGGCCTGCCTTGCCTGGCTTTGCCTTGGCCCACCTTGCCTCGCCGCTGCCAATGCCGGCGCAGACGCAAGTTATCGTCATCGTTGCTGATGCTGATGCTGCTGCCGCCTGAGGGCTTTGCGTTTTATTTATGCACTTCGACAGCTGAAATAAAGCCAAAGCGAAAGACGTCGATGATGGCACTGGCCACTGACTCTGACACTGACACTGACACTGGTTCTGGTGCCTGCTCTTGGCTGCTACGCTGTCGATGGATGATTGCGCACAGTGACTCTGCACAGTGGGCCGCAGACTGCCGCTGCTGGCAGCATATTTGCGTGCACTCCCAGCCAGCAGCGGCAGCAGCAGCAGCAGCACGAAAATTGAAGTTGAAGCATTGCCATCATTTGCCTAATTTGCTGCGGTCATTTATTTCGCTGGCACCGCTGCTGCCTTCGTTTGCTGTCGTTTTTGTTGCTGTTTTTTGTTTTTTTTTTATCACACATTTCGTTTGGGCGGTTCGAACATTGGCAGCGAGTGAAGTGAGTCTGGCGCAGAATTGAGTTATGCGCTTTGATGAATTTATTTGATCGGGCAAGCGTAGGCAATTTATGCGCGCAAAGCCGGGTACGCGCAGCCCAAAGCAAATAAAGCGAATCAAAGTAAATCCAAGCAAGCCAAAGTCAAAGCCAAAGCCAAAGCCAAAGCCAAAGCAGAGCATAAGCAATGCGTTGCTATTAAAATTCAATTTCATATACAATTCATTATTATGATGATTATTTTTGGCCAAGTGCGAGCCGAGCTAAGCTGTGCCGAGTCGAGTCGAGTCGAGTCGAGTTGAGTTGAGTTGAGTTGAGTCGAGTTGAGTGGAGTTGAGTGCGGCCAGGCGCAGAGGTCAGCTTTGGTGGGCATAAGTGAAAGTTATCGCATGGCATTAATCAATTTCAAACGAATGTCGAGGATGGCTGCAGGGGGGGAGTATAGGGGAGGTGTAGATCAGCGTTGTGTGCGTGTGTGTGTGTGTGTGTGTGTGTGTGAGTGTACGTTGGCCAGTGAAAGCGAAACGCTGCAAGTCATGATTTACAAAGTCAACTTCCTGCGTCCAGCAGCGGATTTCAAATCAAAATTCCATTACGTGCAACATTTTGTGAACCCAAATCAAATCCGCACCCGCATCCGCACACACGTGTGCCGCCAGCCTCTTAGCCTCACAGTCAGTCACACTTTCTGCCTCTGCCCACTGCTGCTGTGCCTGTCTCGGCGAGTGCGACAACGGCAGGACTAAAGACCTACAAGCATAAATATTTATAAACAATATATATGAAATGAAATGAAATGAAATGAATGGCAGTGCAGGAGACAGCGGAGAAGGCAGCGGAGAAGGCAGCGGCAGCGGCAGCGAATGGAATAAGGGCAAGATACACTCGTACATGCACATAAATAAAACATAACGAGGCACTAAAGAAATTTTCACAGTTTGGGTTTTAGTTTAATGCGATGCGATGCCATCCGATGTGATGTGATGCGATGCGATGCGATGCTAAGATGTTGCCTGCTTGTTGTTATTGCTGTTGTTGTTGTTGTTGTTGTTGTAGAAGCAGAACGCTACCGGCAACTGTGCACTTGAAAACGTAGAAAACGGCACGAAAACAAATAAAGAAATGTCAAAAACAATAAATCAAAAGCCTAAATGCTGCCTCAAGTATTGCCTGGCGAACGGCTTGCAAAGCGGCAGCAGAGGAACGGCAGCAGAAGAGCAGCAGCAGAAGAGCAGCGATTGCGCCGGTGTTTTCATCGTCAACAGTAAGACAGTAACAACAACAACAATAACAACAACAACAACAATGTAAGAAACACGCATTGGCGCAGTCCACTTTTATACTTTGGGGTTACAAGAGCACAGCCGAAGAGCAAAAGCCGCACATATGCCGTACATCAGCGGTTCAGCGGGAGAACGGCCGCGGGCGGACACAAGGGCAGCGGCACGAGTGAGTGGCTCCACGCCAACGGATGACTATAAATTTTAGCTGAAAGCAGGCATTACAAATTGGAGACAACAGCGACACGACAACAGCGACACAATAACCCAGCGACACAAGTCTCAAGTAACTGCCGACTGCCTACTGCCGTTATGCGTTCTCGCAGTGTACCTGGTCCAGTTGGAGTTCGTAATTCGAGGCGTAGCCAAAACGTAGCCCAAACTGCCCAACTGCCGAACTGCCGAACTGCTGCCTGTCAAGAGCTGTTAGTGCTGATGAGCCAGAGCATGCGTATAAGCCGCTATGCCTTTACATGCTCAATCCAATGAATCTAACTTTATTCGTCATGTCTTTGCCCTCAAATCATCATCCCAAATGTCTGTCCGCTCACTTGGCAGCAGCCAGTTTGTTATCAAGACACATATAGCTCATGATCAGGTCTAGAGATTCCACTGCAAGGCACTGTCAGCCTACCAATTCCAGCCGCATTTGGCCTTCCGGAAATGAAGCTACAAATATCAGCAGTCAGGGCGTGGGACATGAGCTTTAAGATTTACTTCTATAATTCGTTCTACCGATCGGTCATACCTTGATATGTCTATAAATAGCATTTTTTCCTATGGAAATACTGGACTTTGACTTATAGAAGTTCCACTGTATATTATTTTTTTTTTTCTAGCTTTACAATAAAATTTCCTCCAAGGCAGACACTCAGCACAATGCTGTATATTCATAAATCAGCAGCTTAATAACATTTTTAAGGTAACCGGCGTTGGATCACACAAGTGTAACTCATATCGTGTATTAAAACTATGAAAAACTCATAATAAATATCGTATCTTGCAAATGATGTCAGATAACGATGCAAGCTCCAGCCCCTGAAGGCGTTACTGGGTGGCTGTTGGTTTAAGGTTTTTTTTTCATATATTTTTATTTTATTTAACTACACAACTGCAGGCAAAAGGCGAAGTCGATATGCCTTACCGTAAAAAAGAAACTGAATACGAAACAAATTGCGCATAAAGAGAAAAATAAAAGCGGAAAACAAATATGCCGCTGCACAAAAATTATGTTTCATGTCCAAGACGCAGCGCAGCATTATCAACTTGAGGGCGAGAGCGCACTCGGGCACACGGGCAGTCGACGAGCCAATGCTGCTCTAAGTGACGGCAGAGACTGAGCGGCGTCCGAGCCATGCATGTTTCACCTTCTTCTTTGCACGACGGTTGTTGGTATGCCGGGTGTCGGGTGTCGGGTGCTGTGCTGCTGCTGTGCTGCCGCTGTGTGCTGAGTGTTGCCTTATATACATATGTATATTCTCGTGTGTACGTGAAATCATGCTTCCGTGTAGCGTGGAAGCATTAAGCGAAGTTGCTTTTAATTTTTATTATTTAAACAATAAATATTTCGGCTGTCATGCTACGGTGTCTGTCGGCTTCGTAACGACCCGACCAACGATTTCGCGCTTATATTCGTATTCTTGTTCGACATGTTGTTGCTGCTCGCTCGCTTGAGTGTTTGGTTGTTGCTGTTGTTCGCATTGTTGTTGTTTTGGGGTTTTGGATGCGATTGTGGCGCGTCGAGTTTCCGTTTGTTGGGGTTCGCTGCGCAATGCGTTCAGGCGACTGTGCATGTCAGAGCATATGCACATGATGCTTAAGTGATTTTTGGCAATACAATAAAAGTTTCATTTAAATAATACGCATCGCATTTTTGTTCAAACGAAGCGGATGTTTTCTTGTTTATTTATTTGGTTATGGTTTTATTATAATAAATTTGTTTTTGTTTTTTTTTTTTTTTTTTTTGCTGACATACATCCGGTTTTGGGAAATTTTAATTATATTTATTTTGCATCGCATTTAAAAATAAATAAATATATAATTAAATATAATGAAATGTCGCACAACAAACGGTAAACCAACATGTTCCACATAGCGTTCACAAGACACAACATGTTCGAGCACGACCCCACCACAGCATCACAACAACAGAAATACGAGTTGAGCGCGCACTCGTTCCACAGCAACATGCTAGACGAGCAGTAGAACAACAGCAACATCATCATACCGACACAACGACGACATCGTGAAGTCGTCGACGCAATTTTGATTGCAACGCAGCTCAGTAGTCAGTAACGAACGAACGTTTGCCAGGTGAAGTAGTGTCAAACTTCGCTGCTGCGCACCGTGTAAATGTTTAAACGCCGTTAGCTTTCGTGTCCAGAGTGAATTTTGTTGTAACCTTACGGGTTTCCCTTTTTTTTTTCGTCGCTACACTTCGTTGCGAGTGTGGTCGCGCTGACGATGTAAGCCGAGGTGAATTTTGCATTTATTTTGGCAACACTCGAACTCAACACAGTTATTAGTGAGGAAACAACAACAACAACAATAACAACAATAAAGCAAACGAAATTGAGCAGAAACCAATTGTTGTAGGAACGCGTGCATATTGTTATTGCTGCCATCGTTGTGGTTCGCTGGTGTGTGGTGAAATTTGCCACTCGGGTAACAAAGGACAACACAACGCACAGCACTGACTAAAATCGCAATCAAACAAACCGTCGCTGCCGAGAATGCTGCTGCGGCCGTCACTGCTTATGTATGTCGCATACGCAAGGACAACGTAACAGAATTGCGGCAGCACTTGGCCGAGTTGGACCACTATAGCGGAAGCCGGCCCAGCAATTAATTGAACTGAAACTGAAACATACCAAATCGAAGTCAAGCTCAACTGATGCCGTGTGAACCAAAAGTGAAGTACAGTGCAATTGTTGAATTGTCGTTTATGAATTCGTGTGAACGCTAACACATAAAGTCAAGGTGTGATGACATTGAATTGTGCCAAGCTCAACTAACACCATCGACACCAACTACAATAACAATAACAACAGCAATTATAATAATAATAACAACAACAACAACCGCAACAACAGCAGTGAGCAGCTGTTGCATGCGTTTAGGCAGACTTAGCGTCGCCGGAAGCAAATAGTGCAAACCATAACAGAAACGTCGCGTAAGCTGCATTTACAGTTGTCAACTTTTTTTTGTTTTTGTTTTTTTTGTCACCCGAAGCCGTCGTTTAAGTCCACGCGTATTTAATATGCAAAAAGCGTTAAACACATTTAAATCGAACTGCGAGTAAAACGGGTAATTGCCTGCGCGTGTGAATAGCCGGGTGCGACGTTAGCACTTAAGCTAGTGTGTAATTTGTGTTGTCGTTTGGTTTGTTGTTTTTTTTTTTTTTTTTTTGTTTTTGTTTTGGTGTTTTTTCTTGTGGGTGTTATTCTGTTTGTTGCTGCCGTCGGCATATGGCATTCAACATAGCAGCAACAAACACATACGTAAACCGCGTAGGTGTTGCATAAATGTAAATTGCTTGCGGCTGCCTGAGTAGCATAAAGAAGAGAAACTGAAATAGAAACAGAAACAGAAACCGAAACCGAAACAGAAGCGCAAACATAAACGCTTGGGCAGACGAGCAGCACAACAACTGAAGACGTGTGCGTGCTTGCTTGCAGTCGTCACGGACACTTGGGACGGACGAACTCATTATCAGCTGCAGTCGCTTTGATTGCAGCGAACTGCTGGGCAATTAGCGCGACAACGTGTTGTCGTTTAATTAAAAATCAGAAATAAAAATACAACAACAACAACAACGAAAACAACAACAAGAAGAAGAAAAGCATAAGCACAAGTGAAACGAACGCATCGACCGCATACAAATTGCTTCACTGCTTCACGGCTTCACTGCTTGGCTGTTTGGCTGCTGGCTTGCGAGCGTGCGAGTGCGCGACAGCGCCGCCGGAAGGTGTTAAGAGCAAGTGTGTGACTTGCATGCAGGCAGACCTAAGCAGTTGGCCCCACACGCCATAAGACGCAGCAGCAGCGTTAAACGTTGAACACGCTGCAGCCAGTCCAGAACACGTTCAGCGTCGTCAGACGAGCGTCAGTGAGACAGTGAGATAGATTGTGAGATATACACAAGTAAGAAGAAGAAGAAGAAGAAGAAGTAGAAGAATTAGAAGAAGAAGGCTCCAGAGCGTAGCGATGTTGCACGCATTGCCTTTGATTTTTTACCTGGCCGTCGGCACTTGGTGCGGCACAGTCCCGACACTGTCCGCGTCCGCACACGATCCATGCTACTTTGAGGGCAAGCCACGCAAGTGCCTGCCGAGCTTTGTGAACGCCGCCTATGGCAATCCGGTGCAGGCGTCCAGCGTTTGCGGTGTACATCAGCAGGAGCGTTTTTGCGAGCTGAATCGCGACGGCAGCATCGGCGAGTGTCGCGTCTGCGACAATGCCAAGTCCGAGCTGCGTTTCCCCGCCGCTTCGCTAACCGATCTCAACAATCCGAGCAATGTGACCTGCTGGCGTTCGGCCAGTGTGCCGGTGCCGCATGATCTGGACACGGCGCCACCCGATAATGTCACGCTAACACTTTCGCTGGGCAAGAAGTACGAGTTGACCTATGTGAGTTTGTCGTTTTGTCCGCGTTCACCGCGTCCCGACTCCTTGGCCATATACAAGAGTTCCGATTTTGGGCAGACCTGGCAACCCTTTCAGTTCTATAGCTCGCAGTGTCAGAAGTTCTACGGCCGTCCGGATCGCGCCAAAATAAGTAAATTCAATGAGCAGGAGGCACGTTGCATGAACTCGCAACACGATGCGGCGGGTGGCGCCAGTGGCACCCAGCGTTTCGCTTTTAATACGCTCGAGGGTCGTCCTTCGGCCAATGACTTGGACGCTTCGCTTGTGCTGCAGGATTGGGTAACGGCAACTGATATACGCGTCGTCTTTCATCGCCTGGAATTGCCAACGGAACTGCTGCCATCCAAGCTGGGCAAATCGGATGCGAACAGTTTCAGCGATGAGATGATTGGCAGCCAGGAGGAGGAGAACGACGATGAGGTGGACGATGACGAAGAGGATGACGAGTACGACTACAATCTGCAGGACAACAACAGCGCCTACGACGATGAGTACGAAGAGCCGAAGAAACATCTCGAACTCGACGATCATCTGCACATGGACTATGCCAGCGACGGTGCCGCACTCAGCATCGCTTCGGAGATCAAACGCACCGGCAAGCACAAGCCGAGCGCCTATGAGAAACACTATCAGAGCAAGGCGCAACTGGCAGCGGCTGCCACAACAACATCCACGGTCAAGTCGACCATGGCTTCGGCCGCGAAAGTCGCCAAGGTTGCCAAATCGAATGCAGCAGCCACATCAGCGGCAGCAGCAGCGGCGGCGGCCACTACGGTCAAGGAACTGCTGTCGGTCTCACAACATTATGCGGTCTCCGATTTTGCTGTGGGCGGACGCTGCAAGTGCAACGGACATGCTTCGGAGTGTATTGCCACAGTGGCGGCCAATGATGCGTATGGCGGAGGCGGCGGCGGCGGTGGCGCTGGGAGCGTTGGCATGGATGACGACGGCGACGACGATGTCGGCCATTTCGGACGTGGCTCATCCGTTGCGGCTGCTGCAGCCGCTGCACTCTCGAGCAATGCGCAGAGCATCAGTGCCAAGCTGACAATGACCTGCGCCTGCAAGCACAACACCGCCGGACCCGAGTGCGAACGCTGCAAGCCCTTCTACTTCGATCGACCCTGGGGACGTGCGACGGACAATGATGCCAACGAATGCAAAAGTGAGTACACAAAAGCCATATCATTTAAACGAACCTCGACTCTAAACCCTCAACCCTCAACCCTCGACTCTCGACTCTATGGACCAGCAATGTTCTGTCTGGCCTGTCTCTTCATTGACGAGACTGCTGACTAAAGACTTCTAGTGCAGTCGCTATAATGTATCTTACATATATGTGTTGTTTTTTTCTGGTTTTGTTGTTTTTGTTTCTTTTTTGCTAGTCAGCGTCATCATTTTTACTCTCTGCTGCTACCAAATTGATGTGCATGTGAATGCGGCTGCTGTTTCTGCTGCTGCTGTAGTGCTTCATCTTTTTGCGTTTTGGTTTGGTTTGGTTTGGTTTGATTTTCTGTATGAACGCGTTTCCATCGACTCTTAGCTTGACTTTTTCGCCCACCTCCAGCTTCAATTGCCCGTTGTTCGTTGCCAACGTTACCTAACCCAGTACATCCCAGTATACAGAACTCCGAACCTCGAACCTCGTACTCCGAACCCCGAACCCAATCTAATGTACAATTGTCCATTGGAGCTTGTTGAGTTTACATAGCACGCGTTGAAGCATGTAAGTTCCAACTTCACTTCGTCGCTTGCAATGTGCCTCACACACACACACACACACACACACACACACACACACATCAACACAATGCTGCACATTGCTGCACATTGCTGATTCCTTTTTAGTTTGTGGCCTGTTCTCGGTTGCGAGCCAAGTAAAAAGTGATTAGTATGTGCACCATTCCGGCATTTCCACGCGCACATCATGCATTCCCCCGCTTCACTGCATCAGCATCGTCATCGGCAACGTCGGCAACGCTTGTCCCATTGACTGGCCATCGATTGCGGAGCAACTATGCGAATTCGTTTCTAGCATTTGTGCATAGATTCTCTTTTTTGTTTTTATCGCTTCGGTTTTACAATGGACTTCTGATCATTCGAACACCAGTTGCCAGTTGCCTGTTACCAGTTGCCAGTTGCCAGCTGCCAGCTGCGCGTTTGGGATGAGTATGTGAAATGGGCGCACGGCTGGTCGTGTTGGACATTGGCAGCTGTGTGTATGTGTGTGTGTGCTATGTGAGGATTTGTGGTTAGTTTTTCTGTTGCTTTTCTACACTTTGGCAATCTTTTATGCTTTGGCCATATGATTTATTTTTATTTTTTTGTTTTGTTTTGTTTTTAAGTTAACATTCACTCAAGCCAAGTTCGACTGAAGTCAAGTCCAAGTCGGTGGCAATCTCGAGCGTGGTTTCCTTCCTAATCCAATCAGTTGCATGCACGCAAATAAAGCAATTATTTTCTTAAATGAAAACCAAAAACCGAAACCGTAACATAATCAAATGCAATTGCCTTACAATTCAATGGCAAGCCACCCTCTGCAGCGCAAATCAACTTAAACAACAACCGCCTCTGAGACGGTAATGCACGGCAACAGCGACGGCGACGGTGACGGTGACGGTGACGGTGACGGTGACGGCATATACCAATAGTAACAACAACAACAACAACAACAACAAACAACATCAACAGCAACAACATCGACAATGGCCATGGCACTGGCAATTGCTGAGCAGAGCAACTGACAGCAACAATAAATTACAAACGATTAACTTTTTGTTTTGTGCTGCTCCTTGGCCATGTGTATATGGTATACGTATGTGTGCCAGTGGCGAGTAGGAGTAGAAGTGACATCGGTGTGAGTGCGAGTAGCGGTACAAGAGTATTCATGCACTCATTTACTTACTTACTCGCTCATTCATACACTCAGTCACTTAGTCACTCAGTCACTCATTCAGTCATTTATTTGCCGGTGCTTCCCCTCTGAAGTCCTCAGTTCATTCAGTCCTCAGTCCTCTCAGCTCCTCTCATCTACGTTGGCACGGCGCTTGGCTTTTGACGTTCGCAGTTTGTCGGCTCGTTCATCGAAGGCGTTGAGAATTAATCAAAAAACAAATGCACACCCACACCCGAAATTACACGAAATACACGTCCACTCCCACGCATACACATATGCGCTAACCTAAGCACACCTTTCGGCGACGCCCTCCATCCATAGGCAGTCAATTTCCTTAACGATGCTAACAATGAGCAGGACGCACAGGACGACGAACGCGTACGCGTACGTGCACGAGAACAACATGAGCATGAGGATGAGGATGAGGATGAGGACGAGCACGGGTATGGAAACGCGAATACGGATGCGGACTTGGATGTGGATGTGGATGTGGATGATGAGCACGGCGACACATATTCGCAATGCGTTTCGCCTTTCAGGTCAACCCCGTGTAACCCTGAAGGTCATGTGTCGCCTTGTACAGCATATGGACTGCGGAAACGGGAAAAAGCAAAGGCAAACACTTCATAGAGAGGCCGCAGCCAGCGTAGCTGAGTGTTTTCGGTTTATAAGGTCGTGAGAGTTGACGCTTCCTTAAACTTTGCTTTGCTGCTTGCCGTCGCTTTTTTCTTTTAATTCTTTGTTTTTTTTTCCCCCCGTCGTCCGTCGGTTATGTAACACATAAACAAATTGTATGTTTGTGTGTATGACTGAAACCACAAAAGGACACAAAGGAAGGCGAGAAGGCGAGAAGGCAGGCAGTCAGGAAGTTTGCGCAGTCAAAAGACAATGGACCGACCCCTTTGCGCGAGTGTTATGAATAATTTTGTGTTGCTGTTGTTGCTGCTGTCTAAAAGTGCAAAACAAAACCAAAATTAAAAAGGCACAAAACAAAATATGAAAAACAAAACCGAACCAAACCGCTTCTTTAAAAATTAAAAACGACGCGAGTTGACATTTTTTTCTAAGCCTCGCGCGACCGCCGCAGAACGCCAAGTTGCCCCCGAGGGACAGTCAGACAGCTCAGCAATCGAGCCGCAAAGCAACAAAGCATAGAGCAACCCAACGAACCCAACTCAGTCGCCTCAGCAGAGTCGAGCACAGCTGAGCTGCCGTCGTGGGCTGAGTCGCCCGAGTCAAGTCTAGGCTCGCTCACAGACGTGCTGCCTATCGCTTTGCGCTCCTCGGGGACCGATCACAACAATAACAATATTTCGCTTAGTGTACTCGGTGTTGATGGAGAAGATTTCGCTCCGCCTGTGACACTCGCTCAGTTGCATTGCCTGTGCTGATATACCCTACCATATGCTGATTACATTTCGACTGTATACACAAGTCTCTAAAGACGTAGCACTTAACATCCCTTCCTAGCCAAATGACCGTCTGATATGTGATGCTGCAGTTTAGAAGAAAGGTGCCAAGCTGGCTGAGACGATAGCTGCAGCCAGGAGTTTTGCTAAAGTTCATTGTTCTTGCTTGTGCCCATGAGTCCAGGCAGGTAGTCCTGTGCTAAACCAGAGACAGCCATTTGAGTTTCTTGCCTTCTGCCTTCTGTTTTGATTACTGCAATTATTTGTTTTCGCTTTTGCCATTCAATCAGTTAGCGCACAATGGGTATATGCCGTTTGCATTGTTGCGTAGCGTATTTGAGTGTAAAATAAAAAATAAAAAATATAAAATGAAAAAGCAAACAAAATGCTATGCGCGCATGAAAGCCAAGTGATAAAAATATTTATGCTGAAAGAAATGCCAAGCGACAAGTGACCATGCCAAGCGATTATGTGTAGCAGGCGATTGGCGAACATGGCGAACATGGCCAGTTGTGGCGGCGCGGCCGACCTTAGGGATGCCTGGCGAACGGCGGACCCTTGCCCAGGCCAGCGGCAGCCAAAGATTTACGAGCATCATGTTGTATGTATGTTGTGGTCCACTCCACTTCACTCCACTCCACTCCACTCCACTCCACTCCACTCCAATCGAGTGAAGCAGCGATTGCTGAAGCGCACAGCAACAACAACAATAATCAAGCGAGAAAAAAAAAAAAACGAAAAAATATAAGCAGCAACTGTCGCATACCTGTGTGCCATCCAATGAAGTGAAGTAAAGTAAAGTAAAGTGAAGCAAAGTGAAGCAAAGTGAAGTTGGCTGGCACTGGCAGCACTTCTTCGACCAACGAATGCCGGCAGCTGCGGCAGCGGGGGTGTAACTGTCCTGCTGTTTTTATTAACCTCTTTTTACATTTATTGCTGCTGTCCGCCCATGCGAGCCACGACACCGACATCGACACCAGCATGAGCAGCAGGAACAGCAGCAGCAGCAGCAACTCATTCGAATTCAACTTCAGCTTCAGACACACATTCAGATTCTGATTCTGATTTCGATGCCGATGCCGATGCCGATGCTGTTGCTGCTGTTGCTGCTGCTCCTGCTGTTACAGATTGCGATTCAGACTCGGTTTCGGTTTCGGTTTCAGATGTACATTCGCCTGTTTTCCAATTCATTGACTCGCACATTAATATTTAGATTTGCTAGATTCGCAAGCGATTTGTTTCGATTGCCATGTCGATTGAATGCGCCGCCTCCTCTCGCCTTGCCTTTGCCTGGTCTGGCTTCGCTTAGCGTGCGCTGTCACACTTGGCTCTCAATGCACGTCGTGGATGCGGTCGCAGTCGCGGTCGTGGCAATGGCAGTGGCCCATACATACAATGCTTCTCATGTGCGCGCCTGAGTCCGCTGGTCGCGCGCGCATCGATTGAGTCAAGCGCGTCTAATGCGCGCCATCTGTTAGTTTTTCACAGATTCAATTTTGGTTTCAATCGCGCGAGCATAATAAAACAACAGCACACGGCGCACGACACACGACACACGACACACGGCATGCACAGCGGCATACACTATACAGTATACAGGATACAGGACACAGAGCAAACGGCATAGAGTATGCGGAATGAGGAATGCAGAGTACAGAGTACAATAAAGGGTATGCAGTGTACGGGGGTGGAGGCGCACAGCGTTTGTGCCTTGACCATTGTTGTGTGCGGCTGCAGCTATGAGTTCGCAAGCGAATCACTGACATTGTCAAAGGTACCATACTCCGTGCTCCTGTGAATGAATGCATAAGCGAATAAGCGTTCGCATGTTGTCGCTATGGCTTAGCTGCGCACTGGCAGGGGTTACTTTTGCCCAGGCGAGTGTTGTCGGCAGCTTGCACCAATGCGAGTAGCGCAAGAGAGACAGACTGACAGACAGACAGACAGACAGAGTGTATGAGACTGTGCGAGTGGGTGAGAGGGGGAGCAAGGGTGTGTTGTAATTGTCCAATGTCCATAAACGCGAGTCCTTTATACAGAACCATTTGCCAGAGTCTTTATTTGCATCCTGGGTATTTTTACTTCTTTTTTTTGTTTTTTTTTTTTGCTTTCTTTGATATTCCTTTTGTTGTTTTTTTTTTTTTCGTTTTTATTTCTCTGGAATTGCATTTCGGTTTTGCATTTGAGTTTGGGTTCGGATTTGAGTTTGGGTATGGATTTTGTATGGAAATTTGGATTTTTGGCATTTCGTTTTTAAGCCAAGCAATTACAACAAATACAAGAAATTGTGCTGGTGTGTTTGTTGTTGTCGTTGTTGTTGTTGTTGTTGTTATTATTATAGTTAAATCCTGACAGCTGCATTTTATTTTCATTCAATTTGTGTAATTTGTATTTGCACAAATTGTTTTTGTAGGCGGGTGTTTACTGTTCTCTGCTGGTCTTCTTCTTCCTCTATGACTCTGTGCATTTTCCTTTTAGCTACTTTTCTCCTGCAACGTTATTATCATCGTCATCGTCAGCGTCATCGTCATCATTGTTGCTGGCATTTATTGCAATTATACGCGTTGATTTCGCATATCATCCGGATTTTTCAACGTTTCGTGTTTTGCCTGCTTCCTTGGCTGGCTTGTTTAGGGCTCGCCTGGGGTTAGTTGACATTCAGACTTAATTATTTGCATATGTCTTCTTTTGTGCCTGGTGCGTTGTGCAGTGTGCGATTTGCTCTTAGGGTTGACATTTCCAGTTTAAACTGCGTCACTTGCTGCTACGCAGCACAGTCACGAAATGTTGCTCCTCAGGACATCGTTTGTTTGCTTATTGTTTGTTGTTTGTTTGCCTGTTTATTTAACAGCGTCGTACATCGTTTCAATATGAGAAGCATGGAGTAAGCGTAGCAGACGGCGTGAAAAGCTAGAGTAGTACCCTACTTCCCGTTTCAAGGGCAACGGCAACAGCAACGAATGAACATACAAATGCCGTCTTACGAAATTCTAAAAAGTGTCCAATGTCCATTTTGGCAAACAAGGAGTAGACATAGACAGAGTTCTGCATTCTTCTTATGATGCATCATATGGATATGATGCCGAGTTTGTTAGCGGACAGCAGCTAATTGTTGAGCGACAACTTTTGACGGCCAAAGTGGCATCTTTATATCGACTATCGAGTGAGTCGGACAGTCAGCTACAAATGACAGTCGATCAGATGCCCTTAGAGAAAGCTAGGACACATGCAGATGATTAAACTGAGACTTAAAATGCAGGGTGGTTCAGAGGTTCTGTGAATAGTCTGGCAACGTACAAATGCCAAGGGAACAATTGCGAAAAAATATGATAAGCAAATTGAAAGTCATCATCCTTTTGTCGTTTGCTATTAGTTCTTTGTTCTCTACAATTATATGGCATGATAAGTGACGCTTGTGTCCTCTTGAGAATATATTGTGTGACTTTCAAAGTCTTTAAACATGTGCGACGTCTGAAAAAAATCATTTAATATCTAAGGGTCACACTTTAAAGGACCATAATTATCTTCCAACACATAAATAGTTGTACTACTCCTTAAAGCGCAAGGCACAATTAGGAGGCACGTGTATGTGAGTAGACTAAATCGTGTTGCCGACAAGGACTTGATTTGTTAAAGATCTTGTCGGCTTGATTGATTCTTGACTGCTGGGCGTGCTTTAAAGCTATGCAATGAATTTTAAATGCATTTTAAATTTGCATGTGAGTCAGAACTTCTGATAACGACGCGCTCAGAGCGTACAGTCCGCCTAGATAGCAAAGCATATGTGTGTGCACCTGAGCTCGTACATACATATGCACATATGCATATACATACGTCTGCATTTCACTGGCATCTTCGTCATTTTTGCATTATTGTTGCGGCAAAGAGCATACGATGCTTAAAAACTGATTTAAAAAATCAAATGTAAGCCAGGCCACGAACGCTTTTAACGGCTTTTATGTGCATTCCGTGCAACAGCGCGCACTTAAAACTTGCAGCAAATTGCGCTCATTAAACGCAACAACAGCAGCAACAACAACAATAACTATGAAAGAGAAAAAAAACAACACAACAACAAAAAAGGGATAATAAAAATAAAAGCAAACAAAGAGCAGGGAAGCGAAAAAAAAATAACATATCAAGTGAAATGTTTATAATCCGCAAAAACATTAAAACCATTGTTGTTGCATATATCTTTCATGACGTCGCAAATGTTGCATATGCGTTGCTTGTATGTTGCACAAAAAAGAAAAAAAAAAAAAGGAAAAAATGAAAACGCGAAAGAACCACAACAACAATAACAATATCTACACTTTATTTACACACACGTGATGCGGGTGTATGCTGGCAAACAGCAATCCAATGAAAATGAGAGCTCACCAACATGAAAACAATAACAACAACAACAACAACAACAATAACAATAGTAACAACAACAATAACGAGAGCAAAAACAAAAACGCGCTGGTTGAAAAAAAACAACAACACGAGCCACAAGAGCCAAGAGCATTGCCAAGTGAAGGTACGCACATGCATGCATGTGCACGAAATTATTTTCACAGTTAAAAAACAAACGCAAAAACAAAAACAACACAAAACAAAAAAATGCAAAACACAACAACAAAACAAAACTTCACTTGACTTGCAGGCATTTGTGTCTGTCGGCACACAGCTGTCTGTCTGTCTCATGCGCTTTGTCCGTCCGTTTGCCTTTATTTCGGTACGCTTTAGTCCTATAAGCATACAGTTCTGTCTGACTGTCTATTTATGTGTCTGTCTGTTTGTCTGTCTGTTTGTCTGTCCGTTTGTTTGTATGCATGTTTGTTTGCTTGTATCGTGCGCGCACGAAAGTATGCAACAGCGCGTGCAGCCTCGTCTCATGCCAAAGTCAGCAGCAGCCGCAGCAGCAGCAATAACAACAATAACAATAAAAGCAACAACAACATAGTCACTTCATTTTTTTCGTTGCGTTGCATTGCGTTGCATGGCGTTAAGTTGCGCTGCGCTGCGCTGCTGCGTCGCTGTTAAGCAAAAGAAGAAGCGAACTCAGCCAAAGTTGTTTGGCATTTTTAATTGTATTTCACCGCATGGTATACACAAACACACCACATCAATGTCACCTCACCTCTCGTGTCTAGTTGCGCTAGTGCGCTCTCACTTTGCCTCTCGCTCACTCCGCCGCCAGAGTTCATGCGGCCGGCGAGCTTCGCTTACTCGCACACAGTCTGCCAGATCAGAGTCTTTCGGCTTTTGCTGCTTTACTGCTTTGCTGCTGCATATTTTTCTCGATTGGATTGCACAAAGTTTTCTGTTTCTGAGATTTTCAATTACTTTTTAATTTGCAAAGCGTTTTACGCTAAGAAAATAACAACAACAACAACATATGCCAAAAAAAGAAACAAGATAGAAAAAAAAAGAAGAGAACTTTAGCCAAAGACGTAAAATGCCGCTGGAAACGATTCTGTGCAGCAGCTCTTCTTGTGGCCGTCGTTGTTGTTTTTGTTGTTGTTATTGCCGTTGCCGATGTTGTTGCTATACATTATTACGGCTATTGCTGTTGTTGTTGGTGTTGTTGCAGTTGATACTGCTGCTGCTGCTGTTAGCCTTCTTCTGCTTCTTCTCATTTGGCTTCTTGTGTTGTTGTTGTTGTATTTTTTTTTTTGCCTGCTCACTTGCTGGTTTGCGCGTCTTGAATAACATTTTCATTTTTTATTTTTTCCTTTTTTTTTTCGTTTCGTCTATTTTATTTCGCCTATGTGGCTTTAGCTACTGCCATTGTTGTTATTGTTGTTGTTGTTGTTGTTGCTGCTGGATGCTGGCTGCTGGCTGCTGCCTGCCGCTGTTTTAGCTGTTGACTTTTTGCACTTTTTATGTACGGTATTAGTGTTTGTTTGCTGGTGCTGCTGCTGTTGTTGTTGTTGTTGTTGCTGTTGTTGCTATCGTTCTGGTTTGGTCTAGCCTGGTTTGGCATGGCTTTGCTTTGCTTTGCTATGCTTTGCTGTGCTGTGCTGTGCTGTGCTTTGCTTGGTTCGCTTATTTTGGCTACTTTCGACCACAAGCCGCTTAGCAGTATTTTAGTGCGGTTAAATCGTAGTCTCGGTGTCGTTTTTAGCTACCGTGTTTTTGTTTTAGTTTTTCTGCTTAATGTTGCCATTGTTGTTGTTGTTATTGTTGTTGTTGCTGTTGTTGCTGTTGCTGCTGTTGCTGGCGGTGCTTTTGTTGCTGTTGGCGGTAAGCTTTGTTTTGTGACTTTTTAAGCCAAAGCGTTACAAAGTACGGCATATTAGTTATCACATGGCAACATGGCCAACTTGCGTTCTCACATTCGCGTTAAACGCCTTTTCGTATGCTTTAAAATGCCGTTAAACGTCGAAAGGCATCAAATAAATTTTACACAGACTACAGTTTTTACACACATGTGTATGTCTCCATTACATATACATATGAGTAGAGTGTTCTCTTTTTTATTATTATTTGCTGGATGTGTATTTGTTGGCACTTTGGCGCAGTTTATTTTTGAAACGACTTAAACTGTGATTTGACTCAGCTACGCTTTGGTTAACCTTCTGTTGCTTATTAGTTTGTTTTTGCCTTGCTTTTGTGGTTGCTCTTCTTGTCACGGAAAATGTTCATTTAAATTAGGCAAACCTCAGCAAGCTTACACGGAGCACCGAAATAAAATACTTACCATTTAGAATCATCAAAGTTGACACAAGCAGAAAAATTCTGAAGCCACTCGATTGCAGTAAGTTGACGCAGCATGGATCATATGGTAAATGCATACTCACATGCATCGGTGTGCAATTGTATGCATATGCCTCCAAAGTACAGCTTTCTTAACTGATCATTATGATCATAGTCATGTGAGCTTAACACATCATTCAGCATTTAGGCTGGCAACTATGAAATCAAAGAATTTCGTTTAATTCAACGATGCAGCAAGGCAGCTGCATATGCTCTGGTAAAGGGAGGTTATTCAAGATCTAACCAGATCAGCGGCATTTTCTTACTTTCGGTATACGTTTGTGGATCAGCAGCAACAAGAGACAATCAATAGGCCTATGAGAGTTGTAAGGTTATTGAAAAAGATTGTTGCGATTAACAAAGAAATTGCGATCCCAGCGAATTCAAATCTCAACAATCACAACAATAACGAAAATGAAAAGAAGAATGCATCTTTGTAAAGTCTATGTAAGGTACGATGATCGATAGCTGGCAGCAGTCGACTGTTCACAGTCGGCTTGTGTAGTATTTTTGTAAGCCCCAGAGAGTATCTCCATAATAAAATAAATCAGAAATTGAAAAAAAAAAAAGAATAAACCTGCTGAAGATTTAATCGCACAAGAAGTCCGTCGTGTTGATTGTGGCATTGAAACTTGTCCAAGCTTATCCCTGGCATGCTCAGCTTGACTAAAGCTCAGCGCAAATCATGTGTAGTTCGTTTGCAACTTGAAAGACAACAAACAATGCCCTGCCTGGCTCCCCTCCCCGAATGACTGCGTTGCCATGGCGTGCGACATTCCGCATGCCCAAATAATCTTTAACTGAAAGCCGGCATCTTAAGCTCATCTGCTCAGCGTAAGCATTTGGCAGCGTCATCGTGTGTCGTTATGACAAAGGCAGACATCCTGGCTGGCTGCTTGGCTGGCTTGGCGTACAAAAAAGAGGAAATTTCAAAACGATTTAAGAACTTTGTGCAAGGCAAGCGTGCAATAAATTTAATGTGAAAATTGCGAGCTTAAAGTAAAAATACTCAGCACATTTTGTTTTTTGTTTTCTGTTTTTTTTTTTTTAAATCAAACTTTGTCTGCGCTCAAGCGCTGCCGGCGCGTTTCGCGTTTTGCGTATAGGAGGCAGTTCGGCACGCTCGGCTGCGCAGCATAGCACAGCACAGCACAGCGCAGTGTTCAGTGTTCAGTGTTCAGTTTAGATGCTAATTGCGAGCGGGTTCAACCGCCGTTCGAGTTGCGACGCCTGCTAAGCCGACATAATTATGGCGCTGCCAATGCGCATCGGTTACACTCACAACTCACAGCTCACAGCTCGCAGCTCACGGCTCATGGCTCACAACTTGGCAGTACAACACAGTAACGACATATTTGTGTTCATGTTCATGTTCGCGTTCGCGTTCGCATTTGCATTAATTTCGCTTTATTTTATTACTGTTTTGTTGTTGTTGTTGTTTTTGTTGTTGTTATGTTGGTTATCGTGTTGCAAGCATTAAAGGACGCATAGAGAAAGAAAAAAATAAAAAAAAATAAAATATAAAAATAAAAAAAAAAAAACAAGAAAAATAGAAGGCAAGAAAATAAAAAGAAATTAAAATAAATAAAACAAAATTGTAGAAAAAATAAAGAAATCCGCACTCAACTTCATTTACAAGCACTTGGGCACTGCTCTACACATCCTGACGTGCCGTTACACTCCGCATTCCGCAGTTCGCTGTTCGCTGTTCGCAGTCTGCAGTCCGTATGCCGACTCGGCACTCAGCAGCACTCGGCACTTCACACGACACTCGACACTCGGCGAGATCCTGCGGACAACGCCGGCAATGTAAGCATTGTGTGTTCTGCCTTGCTCTGCTCTGCTCGGCTGTGCTGTGGCATGCGACATGCGGCATGGTGTGCCAAATGGATTCCTTTTTCTATTTTTGTTCTTGTTCTTCTTCTTGTTGTTGTTGTTGTTGATTTTTTTAATGTTTTGTGTTTAATTTCATTTTTAGTGCTGCTTTACTGCTGATATGTTTTTCTTTTTTTTTTTGTTGTTTTTTGTATTTTTCCTTTTCCTATGCATTCTTTGGCTGCTGTTGCTCCTGCAAATGATGCTGCTGTTGCCTTTGCCATAGTTGCCAGTTTCTTTTTCCACAGCCTTCTCAATGCATATGCATCAACTTGCGGTGTGTGTGTGTGTGTGTGTGTGTGTGTGTGTGTGTGTGTGTGTGTGTGTGTGTGTGTGTGTGTGTGTGTGTGTGTGTGTGCGTGCAAGTGTGCAAATTAAATTGCAAATGTGTCTTCAGCATTCATTCATTCATTCATTCATTTAGTCCCGCATTCATTCACTCAGCTCAACAATGCACGACAACTTGCATGCAAGACGAACTGCACAGGCAGATAGACCGACAGACAGATAGACAGACAAACAGACAGACAGATAGACAAACGTGCGCATAGCGCTTACAGCAACTTTAAGCAATTGAAAAATCCAGCGAGCAGCGCTGCGAGCACAACGAGTTCATGACTCGCATTCAACGGATTGTTCCGCTGTTCGCTCTTTAGTTCATTCGTTCGCCTGCTCTCCAACCCGCTCACCCGCCTACACACTGTCGCACTCACTTGCTCAAACGCTCCCTCGTTCATTCATTCATGCATTCGCACACACACACACACATATGCATACGTGCCTGCACATCCTACGTACGAACATCGATGTGCGAGTGAGCATGCGAAGGAATGCATAAGCGGAAGATTGGGCCCCCGCACCCGTCGTCTCAGCTTCACCGTCTTAGCCCAGCTCGTTCGTCCGTTCGCCTGTTCGTTCGATTCATATGTGTTTAGCTGCAAATTGCAATTAGTGTTGACTTATGTAAGTTGTTTCTGCTCCTCCGCTGGTCGCTTCTGACGCTGCTGCCGCATGCTTGGGTATGCTGCTGCGTAAAGGATTTCGGTTTTGTCGAATGCGTTGCTTAGCGCAGCTCACTCGTTTCACGTTCTGCTGCTCCACTGTACTCCACAGTATTCCACTGTCTGCATTATGCGCTGATTTCGCTTTTCTTTCTTTTTTTTTTTTTCTTTATTTGTTTTCTTTTTTGATGCTTATTTCTGTTGATGTTATTGTTGTTGTTGCTGTTGTTGTTGTCTTTATAGCTTGATTTAATGTGGCAGCTTTGCTGTCTTGGCCATTTGTCTAGCAATTGTAAGCGTGTTCCTTTAATTGAATGCATTTTAATTATTTTCACCTAAGCTGACAACTGCTTCCACTGTCCCGCCCTTGCCCTGCTCCCCACTACTCTGCTCCCCACTGCACTGCTCTGCTTAGTTACATGCAGCATTTTCTTGAAGTGTTATTTGTAAAGTTGTTGTTGTTGTTATTCTGGTTACCTTTGCTGCTTGGCTGCTTTGCTGCTTTGCTGTTGTGCAAGGTTTATTTAAATGTAATTCCCTTTAGCATTGTAAATATTGTTAGCTAAATAATCACACTGCGCAAGTTCTTAGTTCAGTCAATGACATTTAAATGTCATTATAATATTGTTGGCGGGATTTTCTAAACTTTGTGATCTGTAAATATTTAATGCAATGTTAAAACGTCGTTTTTATTTGCAATTGCCCGTTTGGAAAGTAGTTAAAGGAAGAACCAGTTTGCTTTTACTTGAAATGACTCTGTTGCCTTTTACAGTCTGCAGACTGAAGTGAATTCTTAAATCATATGCATACATCATCATCATCTACTTGACAATAAGTCTGAAGTCCAATTTGTAACTAAGTAGATTCTGTTCTTTAAGTTAAGTCGTTATCGATATTCGTTGCATTTATGCTATGCTAGGCACGTATTCTGTAAAGAAGAGCTATGAAATTGGAAATTAGATTAGCCAAAGTTATTATTTTCTTTTTTCACCATAAATTTCCTTAAGAAGCAGCATAAAATGCCATAATGTCGAAAAGGTTAATTAAAAACTGACAGCATCACTTGCAGACAACTTTCAGTGCAACTGAACTTTTGGAAGCTGCAAATTGAATGTTTCTAAAATTTAAAAAAAACTAAAATACATAATTGCTCTGCGTTAAGATTCTGAAACCTTCTGAAATTCTGCAATTAAGATTTGAACATATGCAAGCGATGCTCACAGAAGTTGATTAGTTAATAGGAGAATGCACAGCATAAATGGCCACAGGCAGTCGGCATGCCGAGCATCAGGTATGTGTAGGGTACAGCGGCTTAAAAGCGACAAAAACAACAACAAAAACAAAAAAACATAAAAACCAATAACAAATAAAAAAGAAACTATTAAAAAGCGGCAGATAATGTTCCATTTCCACATGACAGACAAACTGGCGGACGGACGGATGGACGGATGGATGGACGGTCGGTCGGTTGGTGGGGTGGGCGGCATGGTCCATTTGCGCGATAGAAGTAGTATCCGATTTGCTGTGCGCTTTGCGTTGAAGAAAATTAATGAAGAAAAATAGTTTGAGGTGTTTCAGAATTTATGTTACATGCTACTTGTTGTTGTTGTTGTTGTTGTTAATTTTTTGGCTTGAAAAGCACGCAGCACACAGCAGAGGCCACAGCAACAGCAACAGCAACAGCAACAGCAATAGCAAAAGCAACAGTCGGCACAGCAGGCAAAATGAGCTGCCACTGATTGCCGTTTACTGTTCGTTCTTGACTGCTGCTCCTCCTCGGACAATTTACACGGCGAGTGCCAAAAACAACAACAACAACAACAAGAAAAAAGACACGAAAATAAAAAATAAACTGAAAAGAACACATTAAAGAACAGAAAAGAAAAATTTTCAGCATTGCAGTGAAGATGATGACGACGACGACGAAGACGACGACGACGACGCTGACGACAAATGAGAAAAGTTGTTAATAAGCTTTAACGATTTGTTCGATAATTGGTTGTTGTTAGTGGAAGACACACCGCAGGGTGTTGTGGTGTGCTGCGCTGCAAGGCGACGCGAAGGCAACGAAAGGCAAAGAAAGGCAATGCACAGTGCACGCCTTGGCCTGCCTTGCCTTGCCATGGCAACGTGTGGCACTGCTGACATAGGCATCAGGCATCAGGTGGCCTGGGGTGCTGTGGGGTGCTGTGGGGTGCTGTGAGGTGTTGTGGTGTGGGGCTGGCGCTGTTCGATGCTGTTGCCTGGCTGGTGTATGTCATTGGCGGCGTTTATGATTATTTATGCGAACATGTGTATAAAGTGTTAATTGCTTGTTTTTGTGGTTGGTTTATAAATTTTCCAGTGTGTGTGCGTTAGGCAAATAAAAAAACAAAACAACAAAAAAAATAAAACAAAAATACACAAAAACAATACCAAAACAAGAATGAGGAAAATCCAAAATGTTAAAAGCAAAGTTCTGCATTTCGTCGTCGAAGCATTTGAGAGGCGCCAATGCAGTTGTGCAGAGTGGAAAGTCTCTGCGTGTTATTTATACATATTGTTGTTGTTGTTGTTGTTGTGTTTGTTGCTGCTGCTGCCGTTCACCAACGCTGCTGGCTGCTAGCTGCTGGCTGGCACAACGTTTCAGCTAAGTTGTGCAATTTAATCGCTTTTTAAATACCCCAAAGAGTAAATGCTGGCAATGGAGACGCGAACATGAAGACGCCGGAGACGTTGCAGCTGACTGAGGTAAACACATCATAGGCAAGTGTCGAAGCAAACAAATCGAAAAGATATGAAAAGAAAAAAAAAAAATAAGAAAAAAAGAGAAAAACAAATGGAAACGAGAGAAACGAGAGACGCGCGAAAGTTAAAATATAAAGGCAAAGTAATTTGAAAGTGTGCACAAGATGCAAATGCAATGGCGGCCACAAACAACAGCAGCAACAACAACAAAACAAGGGGGGTGTGGGGGCTAAGCAACGTAAAATGAAATAAAATGATGTAAATGAAAAAAACAAAAAAAGCAGAAAATAAAAAAAACGATTGAAAAAGTTAGAAAATGAACGTATTCGATTACCTTTTGATTGCGCACAACAAGCCACAAAGCAGTCGACTATATGGACACCAGGACGGACAACGGGACGGGCAGCAGGACGGACGTGCAGCATCCATGCAGCATAGCACAAATAAACTTCAGCCGCTGCCGAGTCTCGTAATGAATGAACGAATTAACATTCAAGTTCGTGTAGTTGTTGTTGTTGCTGCTGCAGCTGCTGCTACTGATGTTGTACATATGTGGCTGCAACGGCGACTGTGTTGGTGGTGTTGCTGCTGCCGCTGGTGGCAAGCAAATGAAGCAGCAAAAGCGTCTGCTCATTACCATTCTGCCGCCGTCGTTTCCACGTTGATGCGGCAGACCTGAGGCAAATGTTGTAAACGATAGCAAACGAAACTGTTGCAGTCGAAAACGGTAATGAAGTAGAGAAAGCAACATTACAAACAACAAAAAACCAGAAAAAAATTGAGTGAAAAAAGCAACCAACTTAAACTATTAACTGCACTCAAAGAAATTGCAATAATGCTTGAGCTGCAATTAAAACGTAATGAAAAAAAAAAAAGAAAAACAACAAAACACCTTCAAACGAAAACTGCAAATTCAAAATATAGTGTGTATGTGTGTGTGTGTATGTGTGCAAAAAGCATTACAGATACACTTACTCGGGATTAAAGATACACAACAACAAAGTAGCTGCGCTGATGAGCTTTTTTATTGTAGTGGGTCGCTTGGCTCCTCGACTGTGGTCCGTTGCCTGTTGGCCGTTGGCTGCTGTGCCGGCGAAATCCAAGAGTGCTGAGTATACATGATAATAAGGATGATGTTGATGATGATGATGATGATGATTAGGTTGATGTTGCTAATAATCTTGTTGATGAGCCATGATTTTTTTGTTTTAGTGCAAATGTTATGTAGACACAGCAAGCACAGTGCAAGTGTTTCATTGCCCATGTAGTGCGTTTGGCAAATGGCTTAAGCAGTGCCAAGCAAAATGCGCTGCAAGACAATTAACGCCGACAGCTATCCGCCGCTTGCCATCCCTCAGTCGCCATCCATTGTCTGCAGTCCGCTGTCCGCAGTTTGCTGCTAAGCTCACAACGACACAATTTTCCACGCGCTGCGACACACAAAAACGCTAAACGCTTTAAACGGCATTTTCTCACTTAAACGTTGTGTGTCGCATGCAACACTTGGCTGCATTCACACACGCACACACACACACACACACACACACACACACACACACACCCATGCACATACTTAGTTTAAGTGGCACTAAGCAGACACGCTACGCTTTGTATATGGCAGCGTGACTGCATTTGATCCGCCAGCATGTGGCAGAGTCAATGTGATAAAGTTTATGCCATTTAAACGAAAAGCTGACGGTGGAGAAAATTAATTAAGCTGCGTTCAACTCTGTCTGTCTGTCTGTTCGTCTGTCTGCTCTGTTTGCTTTGCTTCGAGTGATTGTCCTTCCAACAGTGTAAGCAGCAGCATAGCATAAAGATGTGCAGCACGCTTACCTGTCACGTGTATTGATCCTCGAGCCATTGACATGCCATGGCAGGTGAACTGCCAGCGAAGCACAGCAGAAAAGAAGATTGTTTGTTTACGCTCAGATTTGCTTGCATTTTGCTATTTTTACAATGCGTGCCTTGAATGCCATTAAAAAAATATGCAGAGCGTAATATTTTGTAGTGCAGTGGATTCACTGCAATATCCATACTTGCTGCTAGGCAGGACAAATAGGCAAAGCAATTAAAGCGAATGACCGAAACGTTGTCAATTAATTGCGAACAGCATTTAAATATGCAATAATCATAATAGCAGCAACAAAACCAACAACAAGAAGACGAACAACAATTTTCATAATAAATTATCGCTAATCATTTTGTTGGCATTCTGTCGCGGCGTCAATCAGCGGAACAAGCGAACGACGAACATTGCCAACTAAATGATTGATGTAATGCTTGCCGGCATTGTGCTCTGCGCTGCCCTGCTCTGCTCTGCTTTGCTTTGCTTTGTCGTGCTGTGAGCTGCTATGCTGCTGTGCTGTTACACTCATTAAGCACGATTGCCAAGGAAATTGAGCTAACTAATTAAAATAGTTAACAATAAACAATCAGCAATTGAGTAACACAAAAAAAAACGTGCACACAAGAAAATAGTTTCAATAAAAAATTACAATGAAAAATAAAAAAAAAAAAAAAATGGAAGCGAAATTGAATGAAAAGCATTACATACAATATTATAATTACCATAAGAAATGCAATGGCATTAACAAAAAAAAAAAAAAAAAAAAGAGGGAAAAAATAAAAAAATAAAATAAAAACAAAAAGAACAAATTCGTGAAGTCATTGTCTGGTTGAATCATTTGTTTTAGTTTATTTAATAGAAATGCATAAATAAACGGCAAAGCAGATAATTAAATTGAATTGTTTTTGTTTGTTTGTTTGTTGTTGTTGTTGTTGTGGGTGCAACGCTTTCGTGTTGTAGGCACAGGCGGGCATTTGTTTGGTGAAAACCCATCAACGTTCATTAAACAAAGCAGACACACAGGAGTTGCCAACAATTGCGCGCAGAAATCACAACAAAATTTGCATAGACGAGTGCAACAACAAACATTTTAAAATAAATACAAAAGCCAATAGCAACAACAACAACAACAGTAGCAGCAGCAGCAGCAACAGCAGCAGCAGCAGCAATAACAATTGCCATAGCAATAATAATATTAATAAAAATTATTCATACAATGATATTTAAGTTTATTAGAATAATAATTTGAAAATAAAATGGCATTTTGAAATGTTTCCGCGTGTTAAATACCGAGTTGGAAATAATTTTGTTTTGTTGTTGTTTTTGCAATTGCTTGCCGCAATTGTTGTTGGTGTAATGCATTGTTTATGCAATAAATACCAATTTTGCATAATTTTATGTTTGCTTTTGTTTTAATTGTTGTTGTTGTTGTTGTTGTGGTTGTTGCTGTCTCTTATTATGCAAGCATTTAAAAAATATTTAAGCAATGCATGTCAAACAAAAGTTCGCATAAACGTTTACACCTAAAAATGCCTTTTAGAGACAGAGATAGCTGCATAGAGCAAGATGGCTAGATGGATGGTGTGATTTATGCATATGCCAAAGAAAGCGCCAGTGAGGGGCGTTACCTCAAATGTTTAACCATTTAAATTGTTGTTGGTTATGTCATTTTCCATAGAATGTTAATGTAACCGCCATTAAAGCACCCTGTATACACACAGCCAAGCTAAATTAATAATAAATACAGTAAGAACCTCATAAGCTGCACAGTAAAAATTTCAAAATTTATCATGGATGATTTAACTTCTATTAAAATATACGAATTGCTAACCTAGAGACATATGGCAAGTTCAGATATACAATATTATCATGCAATCGGGGAAGCAGTCCTAGACCTGTTTTCAATATCTCTTTCAACTCGTATATACTTTTAATGGCATTTCTTATTGCATGAAATTCTATTTGAATATTTTTCAACGCAGTATAAACAATTTATGAGCATGACAAGAGTATAATGTATGCCAGGAGATGGCAACTTGATGTCTGCCGAAACGTCACACTTAGATGTTCCTCTTCTTGTACGATGTACGATTATCAGTTTAATGTATGGTATAGTCAATTATGTTGTAAGGCAAATCGACTATCAGCAGCAGCTAATCCATGCTGTAGTGTGGCTCATTGTGGGCCAAAAAAGTGACCAACTGAATGCGGTGGCCCAGCAAATTGAGGTGTTTAACTTAATAGTTTTCACTTGATTCATAGCGGAAAACTCATGGGGTTTTATTGCTTTTGTACACATGGCGTATGTGCGATTTTTCACACATGCCACATGCGAGCGGAAAAATTAGCAATGCACGGCGCTAATCGTTCCGTCGGCTGCGGCACTGACTGGCGAAAATATTTTGAAACGCTGTGGAGTAGAAGAAAAGCAAAGTCAAAGCGATTGATTAATTATCGCGTCATTAATTCATACTGTCAATTAGCGCATACACACACACACACACACACACACACACACACATGCACAGAGTCAGGCTTAAGCCTCAGCTGCAGCAATTGCGCTCTGCCATATGTCGCTGTTTAAGGTTAATTTGTTTATTAAATGGTTTTTAATTCCTGCTCTCGGACAAATGTGTGTGTGCGTGTGTGTGCGTGTGTGCCACTGCTGACGGTTCGTTTAGTTGGGCGCAGGAACGAAAGCCGCCAGAGTGCCTTTGAAAAATAATGCATGGCCATACTGGCTCACGCGATCTCATATGGGAGTTAAGAGGGTCCTGAAGCCAAGAGTACGTCATGCTTAAATCAACATGAACATTTTTCTTGTAATATGTTTAATAAAAAATAAAAATACTTTGAAGTTGTTAGCTTACATTAAATCATGTACATTAAGTTGTGTGATTACTGTAGTAGTTGCTATGGGTATATGCTTCCTCTAAATTCGCCAAATATTTCGAATGTTTTACACGAGTAATTGAAAAATGACCATGGTTCGAATTTCGAGTGTTGTGGCAAACATTTTTGAGGTTTAATTTACAATTTTTTTTATAAAATTCTTTTTAATTTTTTATAGTCAACTTCTTTCTATGGCGGTTTGTTATGGACTTTGTAGCAACAAAAAGTGTTGGCCAATGTGAAGTCAATGTTTTTCTATTGTACTGTGTTCGCATTTTTTTTATTGCTATGCTTTTATTTTTATATGTTTGTTTTTTGTTTATTTTGTTGTTTGTTTTTTTTTAAATGTTTCTTTTTTTGTGCGAAATCAACGAATGCAGTTTATGCAATTGCTTTTGCTATTTAATGTAAGTAATTTTTTTTTCGTTGGTTTAATTTATTTAAATACTCGTAAGCAGAATTTATGTGTGGAAAAAGCGACTGTAATTGAATTTAATGCATTTTTAAAGCTCTTGAACTGAACGCATGCCGAGTTTAGTATCCGCTACGCTGCGCTGTGGTGCCATTGGCCAGCTGCAGGGCTGCAGGGTGGCTGGTGGGTGTTTAGTCAGTGGCTTGGGCTTTTGCAGTTGCGGAGGACGAAAGTTCTTTTTAAGGTGGTGCGGCATGTGGCACATACGGTTTGCATGAAGTGCGGCCCAGCTGCGTTGTAGCGTGTGAGTGCGGCGTCAAGGCCGAACTAAACTAACAGCTTTTGTGCTTAACTCGTTTTTCGTTGAGTTAATTACGGTTTTTTTTTTGTATGCAATCTTTTTGCCCCCTTTCTTTGCGGCCATGGTTTGGAATTCGCATTTGCATTGCTGCAGTTTTACAGTTGTGTTTTTTATATATATATTTTTTTTTCTATAGTCACCACTGTGCCATTTTGTAATGGAAAAGCCTAAAAAATGCATTTTAATCGGAAGTGGCAGTAACCGATATTAGAGTTGCACTTAAAAGAGCAATTGAACCGCAAACTTAATCCGAATTGAAAATTATTGCAGCATCGCACAATGCTGGCTGTCTGTTTTGTCTGTCCACGCGTATGCAGTGGTGAAGCAATCAGGCAAATCGACAAATGGCCAAATTGGCGAAACCCCGGGCATAAGTCGACATTAAAGCACATGGCCGCCGACTACTGTAGCCACTGGCAATGTTGGGCGCCAAGTAAAAGTGAAATTCATTTAAGATTTTCGCCTACTTTTGAGTTGAAGTGTGCATTTGGGAAATGAAACTGTTAACGCAACCGATAATCGCGGCCAAATGCCAAAATAAATGTGAC
Organism: Stegana nigrithorax; assembly: GCA_037044495.1. Taxonomy (NCBI): domain Eukaryota; kingdom Metazoa; phylum Arthropoda; class Insecta; order Diptera; family Drosophilidae; genus Stegana; species Stegana nigrithorax. The sequence goes on from JBAMBQ010004053.1 coordinate 63,022, forward strand.
AATTTGAATGGAGCACTTGATAAAATTTAATGGACACAGCGGAGGCGCCACAGTTGGCCGCCCGGGTGTGGGCTGTGTTGGGTGGCAAATGGCGGACAGTGTTGGCTGTGCGCGTGCAAATGAAGTGAAATGAAAATAAAGAAAGAGCATCTAAATAAAAATTACAATAACTGTAAAAAGCCAAAAGCGAAATCACTTTATATGCTTCGACAGCTGCTGCTGGCGTTTAGGCTCGTGGCTCGTGGCTCGTGGCCCGTGGCTCACGGCTCGTCCGGTCTTAGGGTCTACGGGCCTGCTCCCACATGGGAGTTGGAACGTAATGCGGGCGTGGCGCAATAAAAGCTAAATGAAGTAACATTTATTTAAATTCATAATGTAAATTTTGCTTTAATACAACAACAAAGCAAAATGAAAGAAACAAAAAAAAAAACTACAAACAAAATATTGAATACGTGAAAGCAGAGCAGCAATGGCAAGAAATGCAAACGAATTGAAAATATTTGAAGTGGCAGCGAAAGCGACTGCCAGCCGCCAGGGCAGTGGCATGCGGCCTTGAAGTTAGCCCTGCATTGGCATGAGATGACCGAGCTGAGGTGTCGGCAGCGCATCGATAACAGTTTCAATTTCCATGGTAAACAACAAAATCAAATAAAAACAATAAAAGCTAAGTTTTCGTTGCCAAATGAATATTAAACAAAAAAAAAAAAAAAAAATCCGTTTATGAATTCATTGAAAGCAAACAAGTCAAAAAAAAGGGACAAAAAAAAAATATTCACATACATAACAACAATAAAAAACGAAATTAAAATATTCATTAAAATATATGCAATCAAAAAAAAAAAAATAGAAAAAAAAAGATGAAAATGTCAGTTACAGGTCAAATACCGTGAAAAACTGAAGTGAAAAAAAATCAAATTATGTCAAAAATCGGCAATGCCAAAGGCCAAGAGAAACAAAAAGAAAATAAAAAAAGGAAAGCAAATAAAATGAAATGAGAAAAAAAAGAAATACGCATGAATAAAGCGAAAATAACATAATGAAACAAAAAATATAAAAAAAAATTTTCTCTTATTTTTTATTTATTTTTTTTGGGTGCCGCTTTGGTCGCCGCAAAAACACTCAAACGACTTAATAAAAAAATTACTAAAAAAAAAAAAGAAAAAAAAAACTAAATAATAAAAAAAACGAAAAAATCAAAAAAGAATAA
>JBAMBQ010004056.1:0-25568 GCA_037044495.1 Stegana nigrithorax
CACACACAGCTTGTAGTTCATCCATCTATCCATCCAACCATCCATCCAATCATCCATCCATCCATCCGTCCATTCGTCCGTCTATCTAACCAACAATCCATCCCTTGTAATACGCAAGCATGAAAGAACACACACAGAAATAAAAGAAAAAAAAAAAAAAAAAAATATTGAAAAAAGAAAGCAGAAAACAGAAAAAGAAACAGCGCAAAAGACAGACCTTCAGTTTTCAACTTGCACTCAAATCAAATGGTCGCACTCCCTCGTCGTACGTTTCGTTCGTTCGCGTTCGCTTAGCACGGTTCGTTTTTACGCGTTTTTGTTGTTGTTCGATTGTTTATTTTGTTTTTTCTTCAGTCTCTCAATCTCGCGCCCGCTCGCTCTCTCTGTCTCTCTCTCTCTCTCTCTCTCGCTCACATGAAATTACAACGCATCTCGTCGCATTGCATTGTTTTGTGCTAGAAAATTGTTAACAATTTTGATTTAGTTTTGTTCAAAAAAAAAAAAAAAATAAAAATCAAAAATATAACGAAAAAAAAAAGAAACGGCGGAAAAAAAAAGTAAATAAATCCGCATTTACTAAGTTTTGCAGTGAAATTGGCAAAGACGCGCAGTCAGCCTTTGTAGCCGGGCCAAATCGTGAAACAGTTGCAGCTGTTTTTGACATATCCCATTTCCTGTGTTTGTGCTTATGCACCTCTGTGTGTGCATGTGTGTGCCTGTGCATGCGTATGTGTGAGTGCATACGCGATTTTTTACTATTTGGCATAACGGGTTTCCCCCTGAATGTGCATTCAATGTGTCCCACAGTTTTCAATGATCAAATATAAAATCAAAGTAAAAATCTGAACCAAAATTTCCAACAAGAAAACTTGAAGCCTTTGCAAAGTTGAAAAATTTTTTTCGCTTTTGTTTTTTTTTTTTCTCTACTGAAAATTTGTCAAAATTTATTTAAAAAGTGAAGAAAACAACGGCACCACCGTGGCGCCGTTAAGTAAGAATTTGGATTTCCTTGAGGAGTTTAGAGCGCTGTCGGGTAAGTTACGAAATGCCTAACAGATTTATAGTTAAGCGATCTTCACAATAAATATTTCTCTTGAAAAAAAAGCTATATTAGTTAATTAGTTTTCTTTTATATATAAATATAAATAAATGCTGTAAAAAAATATACAGTCCGATAAACAGCTTTGCTAAACCAACTATTAGACTTCAAGCATATCATTTAGAAATATGCTTATTATGCTATGCGACAGAGTTTTAATGCTTAAATAAAAAGAAAACTTTACTTCTGGTTATAAGTAATGTTACAGCTAAGTTTTTTGCCAAGTGCACAGAGAAGCCTTTTGTGATCGCTTATGTCCCAAGCGACATTTGCTAAGGTGCCAACTACGCAATTAATATTTTATTTAACTAATTGAAGTAAAACAGCTATTAAGCATTATCGAAAACATTTAACCAGAGTAATAAGTATCAATAACAAAACCAATAAAAGAACAACAACAAATATAGCTTCGTGTCGGCAGATCCCTAGCCAATTTGCATAAGCAACCGTTGTCAAGTTAAACGTCAACATTGCACAAGGTGCTGATGCCGACACTGTGCTATGCTGTGCTCTGCTGTGCTGTGCTGTGCTGTGCTGGGTTGTGTTGTTGGCTGCTAAAGGAAGAGAAATGAATAAATGCGATTTAGCCTGAAAATCATATTTGAAACACGCACACACACAAAGCGCTGAAGGCATTGACAAGACAAGAACAGAAGCGGGGGCGAACACATTTGCCGCAGGCCAGTGCGCTGCTGAATGAAAGCGAAATGAGTTTGCCAAATGAAGCACAAGTAAGGGGGCATACGAAACGCGTACAGCAGCTGCCCAGATACATATACAGATGCGGATACGTACGTATACAAAGATACGGAGATACGAAGATACAGATACATGTACATGCATACACGCAAAGCTGGGCAAATAGTTCGACGTGCGTTTTTGTGCAGATAAACTTTTATTGCTTAAGGGGTGACAATGTTGACCTAATGCCGTCAACGTCTACGTGGTTTTTGTCTTTTTGCTTTTTTTGTTTTTTTTTTTTTGTTTTTGATCTTGTTGTTGTTGTTGTCGCTGAGTGAGGGAAAAAAGCATCAACAATAACGGAGACAAAGTCAAAAGCTACGCAAATTAAATAAAGGACTCGTCACTTATTCTGTTTTATTTTTTTTTTTTTGTCTTTTGTTTATATGTGGGTGGCTTTGCGTTTGTATGCGTGCGTGTGTTTGTGCTTGTGCCTGTGTATGTATTAATGTCTGTCAAGCAGCGAAGCGTTAGAAACGAAATGTTTAAATGAGTATATAAAAGCACGCTTGGCTGCCTGACTGCCTGGCTGCCTGACTGCCGGCCTGCAGACTGAATTGCCTGACTTGCTGCTTGAGAAATGGTCAAATTATTTAATTTTGACGAAACAATGTCAGACACTGAAGTGGGTGGGTTTTGGCTATTATTCATCCTGTCACTACTGATGCTGATGCTGATTCTGCTGCTGATGCCGATGATGAGTTACGCAATTGAATTGATAAACATCAAACGTTTTATAATTATTTACAAAGCTATTGGCATCGCCATTGTCATTGTCGTCGCCATTGATATTGCATTGACTGGAAGACGGCAAAATCGAAATGACTTTAAACACAATGAGACAACTGCAAATACAATGCATACGCTACGGCTACAGTGCCGACAAAGCAAATATGCGCACCCTGCTGTTATCAGCTTCCTTATGCAGCAATGCAGCAGCATTGATCAAACAATAATTCAAGATTCTAATAAAAGTCTAAATACAATAAGGCGCTGGCATCCTTTACACATACAACACATGTGCTTTCAGCTGCGTGTTTCTTTTTTTTTTTTTTGTTTTTCTTTAAATCCCTGCCAGGCTTTCTCTTATTTTTACTTTAAATAAACATTGAAAAATTCGTTTGATTTCAAATAAATACTTGAGAGTCCATTTGCGCGAGTTATTTATTTGTCGGTATGCCTGGAATTTTATACACGAAATACCAAATTGAAAAAATTGGAAAAAAAAAAAAATTTTTTTTGAACTCATTTGCTGTTTGATTTTTATTATGCATGTTATGCCATTTCATTTGTCGTTTATTTGAATATTTATATATTTATTTGCTTTTATTTAATTGTTAAGGTTTTCTTTTTTTTCTTTCTTTTTTTTTATTTAATTTAATTTTATCTTTTCATTTTGGACTTTTTGTGGGCATCCGTTGTTTAACTGTGAATTGTGAATCAGTTAACAAAAATTAAATAAAAGAAAAAATGATAAAAAAAAAGGAAAAAAAAAACACGAAATACAAAAAACCGACAACACGCGAGAAAGAAAAGAAAAAAAAAACACTTCACAAGTTATACAAACAAGTTGAGTTCATTATTATTGTGTTTATGATGCGACGCATTTGCATAAATTAATTTACAAAGTGTGAGCCCATCTCCCGCTCTCTCCTACTCTCTCCCACTCTTGCCCACTCTTCCTTTTATTCTCTCTGTCGCTCGCAGGCTTTGCAATTGGCTTTTGTCGCTCGTTACACGTTTTGAATAATGCTGACAATTTTTCACTTGTTTTTTTTTTTTCTCTTATTTTTTTATTTGTATAAATTTGTTTCCCGATATGTATGCAAAACAGGTGTCTGTCTGCGCCCAGCTTTTGGCGTTTGTCTGCCGCATATGTGTTTATCGTGTCGATTCATTGGAATAAAATACACAAAAAATCAATTTTTTTACATAAGTTTTATGATTTTCAATTTTTTTTTTTTTTTAATTTATTTTTTGTTTTATTTTTTTTTTTTTGTTGAACTCTCTGCTTTGTTAAGAGAAATGCATTCATGCATGGTTTTATTTAAATTTTTTGTTAAATAAATTTGTACATTGCTGATGGCTTTTTAATGAAATTTACAAAAAGTTCGTTTGGGGCAAAGTTGTGCAAACACGAAATTCGGTATTTGTCTTAGATCTCGCTAAGCATAGCTCAGTCAGGTATTAGCACATTGACCCATGGGGCCTAAGAAGCTGAGACACAGTGCAATTGGGTACCACAACGAAGTGCACAAAGGTGCAGCTGCTAAACATGCCACAGTAGTCCACCCCAGCCCAACCCACAGCCAACAGCCCACGAGCGAAGATCTATGAGCGAGTATAGAAGCATATAGCACTTGCTGTATGCAAAATCATTGTCATTCGCCCTGTCTCTCTCGCTCTCTCTTGCAACGCAGCTTTGCATATGTTACGCGGCAACCTGCGACGTGCAGACATTCCAAACTCACTGACTGCACTTGTGCATAATAACAAAGAACGGTTTCTTTCACTGCTGCTTTTCTTCTTCTTTCGCATGTGCATTCGCATAGTCGCTTAGTCGTTTAGTGGTGCGTCGGTTCTTTCTCGTTGCTGCATTCCATTCTTCGATCGTTCGTTGCTTCATGCCTTTATGTTGGGCCATAAGGCGCTTAGAGTGCCGCGGCGCGTGTGACAATGATATATGGCTATGATGTGCCCGGTTCTGTTCAACACTGGCCTGTGCTGGGCTGGGCCGGGCCGGACTCTGCTGTGCTGTACACTGCTGTACTGAGCCGTACGTCTGTGACAGTGAAAATATATATGCTATTCGTTCAGCGCCAACTTATCCACGAAGTGTAGGCAAACTGACCGAATGCCATGGCGTGGCATGGCATGGCATTGCATGGCTTGGCCTGGTCTGGCTGGCTAGCTGACTGGCTGGCTGACTGGCTTCGACACGACAAGTGTTTGCCGGTCCGATCATTGTCGTTGGCAGACGTTGCCTAGTTTTGCATTGCTTTCGCTCAACTGATGAATAATAACATCATCACATGCATGCGCCTGGATTCCTGGCGCTGCCCTTGTGCCGACTGGGTGCCAGCCACTGATTGTCCACCACCCGCGCTGCTTTCATCAACTTAGCGTGGCGCTAGTTGCCACGCGGACCAAGCATTAATGTCCTACATCTTGATTTTTAGTTTTTTTTTTTATTTTTTTTTTATTAACTCGCCTTTTTTTTTTCTTTTCCTAATACTCATACTTCACGCTCCTTCTTTCATCTGCATTTCGCTTGCGCTGTATTATTTTAGAAATTTTTTGCAATAATTTTTAAGTGCAAACTTTTGGCACATAAATCAGTTTGTTGTAGTCATCGTCCAGAGCGTTGCCGACGCCTTCGTACGTGCAGCTATCTGTCAATGCGGCAGCCAGAGAGTTGGGATTGGGATTGGGGTTGAGGTAGTTTGGGCATGAGCACATCCTGTGCATGGTGTGCGCGTATACGCCTGACATTGTCCTCTCTAAGATATATCGTTTGTTTGTCGTTGGTTCACTTCAAAGGCGTGTCCACACTTTTGCACATGAAATCGAGTGGAAATTCAGTTTTGCATTTTTAATAAAACTAAGTGAAACGAAGAAAATGCAAATTTCTATTTTTTTTTCTATTTATTTCGCCGTTGTCCTTTTTGTTTATGCTTCTTTGCTTATTTGAGCTAAAGTGTGATATAGTGTAGCAAAAAGAGTTACGCAAAAACTTGCTTTGCAAGACTTGACAGCCGATTAAGGATAATTCTCAATTGACTTTTAAAGGACTCGTGTAAAGCGTATGCTGTATACAAGATGTCAATTGAACTTAAGACTCTTTGTTATCCTTTTGTTTGCGTCTCTAGTATAAGCCCTTCTACACAACTAAGTATTTGCATTATTTTCTAATTTGTGTTTATTTGATCTTCTTTTGCAGACGGCATTGTTGGACCCGGCACCATATCAACGCCGTGGACGCCAGTGAGTGCCGGTCCCCCGGGACCGCTGGGACCGGCAGACACAAATGGCAGCATGGTCGATAGTAAAAACTTGGATGTCGGCGATATGAGCGATGTAAGTACACACCTTAGATGATTCATGTCTTATTTCATTGCGTTTATTGCGTTTCGGTATCATCTATATACTTTCGGTATAATCTATATACTTCGTACTAAGATAATAACATTATGTTGCCGGATAAATGCTTTCTAAAACTATTGCATTGGAAATTAGACAAATAATGTCAATTTTATACTTGAGCTATGCAGTATATGCAAATGTATAATGTGGAAAAAAAAAATATGAAACTTCAAAAGTACCGGAAAACATGTTTTTACACAAAATTGGCAGCTATATGTTTTTTTTTTTTATACTTTAATAATATGTCATAAGATTAGTGCAACCATGTCAGGTATATACATTTCGCTATTTATAAGAATTGCATCTGGTGATTGGTGGACAGTTTAGAGCGCATACAGAGAATCTCTGGATTTCATTACAGACCATATGAGACATACGAACCGATTAAGCCGATTTAATAAATTGCAATAATTATGCTAATGTATGTGTTGTTTTTTTCCAAATATAATCTAAATGCCTCTTTATCAGAATGTAAATTGAAAACAACAAATGAAGCAAAACAACATTAAATACAACAAAACAACCAAAAGCACTGTCGGAGTATAGTAGAGGCAGAAAAAACCAACAACGTATTTTTATTTAACATACTTGTGCTCTTATTCATCCTCATTATTGAAGTTGTTGTTGTTGTTGTTGTTGTTATAAAGTCGACGTCGCCATCGTTGTCATCGTTATTGTCGATTATTGTGATTTATGATATACAAAAGTCCTTGACACGGTGTAAAAACTTCATCAACGTAATTTGACACTTGCAAACAGTAGCAACAACAGCAACAACAACAACAACAACAACATCTATAGCAGAAGCATGCAGAATAACATGCACATACATATGTACATACATACATACATACATAGATAGATTACGAACGCAGGCGAACGCAAGCAAACAAGCGACACACACTCGAATTGCTCATTAAAAGATACTTATTCGAAATTTAAATGGCACTTGAAATCTCATTCAAGAGTATCACCTTTGACAGTAGTCATCCAAACAACAATAACAACGGCAACAGCAACAGCAACAGCAACAACAACAGACACAGCAACACCACGACCACCGCTACCCAGAGTAAACAACAACAACAACAACAAATAACAGAAATTACAACAACACACTTATAGATGTCTACCAATGTTGTCATGTACACATATGTATACGAGTATGCATGTGTACCATGTATACGGTTGCCGATGCCGTCGTCGTCGTCGTCGTCGTCGTCGTTGTCGTCGTCATGTTGCATGTGACACTTCATTAGCATTGTACGAGTATTTTAATTTCATAAGCGCCGCCCACTCGCACATCCGCGCACACAAAATAATTCATTAAAATAATTACATATCGTCAACATCTGCTGCATGTTCGCCATATATATATCTAGATACATATGCATCTATTTCACATTATACTACATTTGAGCACATCCGAGTGCCGTGCTAGCAACATATATAGATATTAGAGTAACAGATGAGTTCACAGTTGATAAAAAGTTTAGCATACATATGAAATAACAACACATAGGTATATGTATATACTAATATGCCTAGTTATGTACATACATACATGTTGTGCTGTGATAATAATTCATTGATTTTATTTGCTTTGACACTTGCAGGACGAAAAGGATCTGTCATCCGCCGATGCAGAAGGTGTCTGGAGTCCCGATATCGAACAGAGTTTTCAGGAAGCGCTCTCAATATATCCGCCATGTGGTCGTCGGAAAATTATACTTTCCGATGAGGGTAAAATGTATGGTAAGTAAATGCAGGACTCATTAGCAAAGTACGTACGCCGTGACTCATAAAGTCCCTGACCATGTGACACAATGCTTTTAGTTTTTAATTTTTAAATGACTTCCGGTTGCAAACACAGTCAGCGACTTTGTCTACCTGTCTCTCCTTGAATATTGTCTGCCTGTAAGTGCAATTAGTTAGTCTCCATTTTTCTACTCTGGTTTTTTTTTTGCTTATCTCTTATGTCTTCTTGCTATGCTCAATCAGCAGGTCAACTTTTGTCCTTAGTGATAGTGAAATTTGAAACGCTTATTTACATCGCATAAGATTTGGATCATAATAATAACTAAAATACGCTTCCGCATACCCAAGTTATCGGGTAAACAATATAAATATTATTTCGGAAGCAATATAAACTTTTTGTCTTCGCGCAAGGATTGCAATTCCTCGCTGCCACAGTTCAATATTCCTTTGATTTCATCTTTTGAGCACTACATATTTGCATCAAAATTCTCAATTAATTTACACTCTTACTATGAGTTCAGACTATCAAATATATATTATATACATATATTGGTTGATATAAAAAGTATCCGCGCATTATCACTAGATGTTCTTGATATCTGTATATTCTGCAACACTAATCCGATTGTACCAAACGAACACGTGTTTGCTACGTGACATTTCAAACTATAGTTCTGCAATTCATCACTCGTGTAAAAAGTTATATTGATTTGAAAATGAGTGAAATAACTGATGAAGTGCGCTATATGTTGCTTTCTTTAATATAAAAAAGTTGAAAACGTTGCAAAAACATGCCGAACAATGTGTGTGGTTTACGGTGAGAATGCCTTGAGTAAACGGCGAACCCAGGAATGGGATTTCATTTCAGAAATGCATCTTGCTCTGGTCGGCACAGTCACTGAAAAAGCCGATGATTAAAACTTCTACACCTGCAGATACTTTTTATATATGTATATAAATATATACAATATATACAAGCAATTGATCTGTCTAATCTGTACAACACCCCAAATTCGAAAAACACCAATTATTTGCATTTCAGGTTAGTTTAAAGACCCCCGGTGTAATCGAATATAATGGCATCATTGAATAACCGAACGTATACATGAGAATCAACTAAGCAAACACAAAAACTCAAATTCAAATAAAAAAGTAGACAATAGCAAAATATACCCAAAAAAAAAAACAAAAAAAAAAAAAAAAGAGAAAAACAAAACATTGCATTAAGACGCGATTACCGCAAATTTTTCTACAACACTTGGGGCTTGGGGCTACTTAACAAGCAAATGAAAAATCACCAAGCAGCGACACAAAACCATTAAAGTGACATGTAGCACAGGCTTGTGTGTGTCGCTTGTGTGCGGCTGAGCGTGGGCGGTGTGCAGTCGTATGAGGCGCTTAGGGACTGGCTGGGGCTGGGACTGGGGCTGGGGCTGGTGCTGTTTGACGCGAGATATGTGCAACGCTTTGCAATATTCATGCATAATCGCATCAAATGGCACAGCAAAGCAAAGCAAATCCTGGGAAACCGAAACGAATGCATAGTAAAAAAAAAAGCGAATGTAACGGTGACACCTACATATGGCATCAGCCATAGTCATAGCAACAACAACAACAACAAAAACAATCGAAACAATTTACAGCGCGAAACGCGAAAAAAGCGATTATCCGCTCTTATAAAAAAATACACTTTTTTATTTTCAAATACTAAAAACCAAAAAAAAAAAAAAAGAAACCAATACAAAGACTAAATTTCAAATAGAGAAAAACCAACACAACAAAAACATATAGCAGATTTCATAAGCTAACTTATATAATTTCGGATTAGTAGCACTATGGGATGGCCTCAGGTAATGTTTCATTGTGAATTAGAAGAGATGAAGTTTTCTGCGGCACTTACGACTAAATACCGAATAATGTTATAATCCTCATATTCGCTTGCTTGACTTAAATTGCTCCCAGTGTTTTAAACGCGAAATCCCAGTTAGAATGATTTTATTTATTTATTTTTTATTTTTTTTGCTGGAAATTTCAAATGAATTTTGCAAACACAGCTTTATAATAAATGAAGGAACACGCCTTCTACTTCTAAGCCTCTACATACATAGATGTACTTATGTATGTATGTGCAGTTTATTTAAAACTTATGTGGGTCTACAAATACAAAAAAAAAAAAAAAAAAAATAAAAAATATGACAATAAACAATATTGAAACAAACATAAAGAAATAATGTGCAACATAAGTGATAAGTCCATTATTGCCGACCCAGCCTATCTTCCTTACCCGGCGTCGCTAAGCCCGACTCTGCATATAACTCGGCACGACACGATCCAATTCGATGCGCTGCAGTATGCGTTAAGCTGCCCAGCCATGCCTGCCTGCGCATTCATTCACTCACTTCATCATTCATTCATGCATTTGCTCACTTCGTTCACTTAACCATTCTGTCGTTGATTCATTGAGTAAAATATAAAATTATCTTTTTTTAGTTTCAGATTCGCAATAGCGCAGAGCTTAGATTATTTACCATAAGATTTTTCATTATTGTTGTTGTTGTTGTTGTCGTTGTAGCTAATTCATTGCTATTTTAGCTTGTTGTTGTTGATCGTCACCGCCACCGTTCCTTCATCATCATCATCATCATCATCATCATCATCATCATCATCATCATCAACATGATCATCGTCATCATCAGCTTTAGCAGCATTATTGCTGACATCGTCTTCATGATCAGCGTAGACTCGCTCGCATCGTTGGGCTTTAATCCGTTGTCAACGCCTACACATTTCCTTTTTAGTTCTGCTATAGACAAATGCAACAACAACAACAACAACAAAAATAAACAACAAATGTCTATTAGTACAAGCAAAATTTTGAATTGCATTTGAGTTGTCCATCAGGTTTCCTTAATTCTGCAAATACGAATACAATTTATAGCGTCATTTCAGTTTCGTTGCCTCATCTCGGCAGCGTTTTCAGTTTGATGCAATTTTCCAGATAGTTAGCAATAAGGCATGGGCTGGCTAGGGTCAGGTTGGGTCAGGTCGGCTCGGCTCGGATCGCACTGTCATTAATGCGCCCGCGCAACGTCTTGTCCCATGCGTTATTTTTTTTGTTTTTTTTTTTTGTTTTTTGTATAATAATTTTATTTATACTGGCTGCTGAATTTTTCTGGTACCCCATGTTGTCGATTTAATATCTTATTGTGTCTCTATAGCTTTGTCTCTAATCAAAGTCTATCGGTTCGTTGCATTGGTTCTGCTTGGGATCAGCAAGAATTTTGTGTTTGAGTCTAGGCCTGAAATTTTGTGACTTTTTCAGCTTTTAGCTGCATTAGGAACAACTCTGAAACCAGGACAGGATGGCAATTTCAGTTACTTATGTCATTTGACACTCCTTCCCGACATCAGCTCACTTGGCTTAGTAGTCAATCACATGACTAACTGAATGCTGTGCTGCAGCAATCATCGTCCAATAGTTGTCATTTAAAAATTAACCCTGACCAAGCCATGTTTGTGCGTCCTTGTCCGCGTTACAGCTTCAATGGTGTCCAGCTGACTTTTGTGTCTACAACGTCCTTCGCAAGCTGATCAATTAGATCAGTTCTATTTGGAGCACAGCTCACTGGTTTCTGGTTTCTGGCTTCTCGCTTGCGCAGCTTGAGTGAAAGACAATTCACAGTTAAGCATTTAGGAAACCCTTTACTCAACTTGTAAATCCGTTATATCCTGCAACTTCCATTTCCACTTGCTCTCACTCTCTTGCTCAGTCTCTGTCTTTGTCTCACTATGCAAAGTTGTGAAGACATGCGTGTATGTTCACGCCTCCGCACTTCTGTTGCAGCGTCGCAAGGCAACAGACTTGCCAAATTATGCTTGGCATTCGTGTGTTGTTCCAACAAAATCAAAGCAAAATTATTCGAGAATAGCAAAAAGCCCAGCATATTTACCCTTTACAAAATCCAACAAATAAGCAAGCATACATTCACCACACATACATCCTCCCGTTCCTACGCTGCGCCACCACCTGCCGCCCCAACGCATTTCACCCCCACTATGCCGTCCATTGTTTTTGTCGAATATTTGTTAGACCGCAATAAATCTTAAGCGCATAAATTAAAAGCCAAAACATGCTGAACAACAGCTCATTTTGTTTTTGTTAGCCTATTCTAGTATGTTTCAATGTTGTTGTTATTATTGCTGTTGTTGTTGTTGTTGTTGTTATTATTGCAACAGAGCAGTTATGGTTTATTGCTTACGTGGCACAGCTCAAGATACAAAACTAGCAAAGACGACATGCGACTAACTTAAAAAGCATAAAATTACTTTGTGAATTATTTGGTATACACACACCATTGCACACATATTCAATTATTATTAATAATAATAAATGTTATTGTTATTGTTGTTATTGTTGTTTTTCTTGTTACTCTAATAACTACATGCCGAAGGAAATACGATTTTGCATATTGCAAACATTGAATATTTACGCAAAAACCTTAGCAATTAATTACGCAAAATGTTTGTAGTCCTTCCAAACTGCAGGAATCTCTTAATTTTACATGTTTTGTTAGTTTACGTGCGTACATGTGCAATACGAGTATAACTGTATCTGTCGGGTATTGGTTCATTAGTTTTATTACACATTGTGACAAGCAAATCATTTTATTTGCATTTGGCCTGCTTTCATTACTAATATTATTAATTATGTGAACTTAATTTTCATTTTAATTAATATCCTTGCGTAATATGTATGTACATACGCATTTATTTATTTAACAAACTAAATTTGGTATTTTCGCCTGGTATACATAAAGTTGCTACAATCGTTAAGGTAGAATGCCTTTTAATCTTTATTCGTACAGCTTTTCACGAGTTCACAGTATTTAAACAAAAAAATAAAATTAAAAAAAACCAAAAACACAAACCATCATTCCTGACTACGTCTTGACAAAGACATGCAAGTATAGATCAAATCCGCCACTAGTTTTTCTAATTTTTAGTTAGTTCTAGGTATAACTCTTAACTATATGTATGACTAATCCTATAAAAAAGGACATTTCTAATTTTGTTTAACTTTTTTTTGCTAAGCTGGGTCACGTTCTTGTATTAATGACACTCAGAAATTTTAGTTGCCAAGGTTTAACCAAATCTAGTTCATGTTCTTTGATTATCATTGATTATTGATTCGTTAAGAAGCTGAACCAACACACACAAATGTAATCAAAGACCAATCTAGCAAATCCCAAGCCATATAATGTATATACATATTATGTATTATGTATTATGTATTTATATATATATATATATGTGTGTATGTATATATGTATGAGGATAAACAATAAGTTACACACTATTGATGCTGTTTAATCCGCTTAGCTGATTTATCCTACTTCGACTGCAGGTTTCCCTTTTGGAATTGCATAGCAAAGTGCTGCGACTGCATGCAGCGCAGCGCAGCTTGCCTTTGGCATTCTGGCAGCCTTGAGCAGCCCTAACTGGCAAACATGCAAACTGGCAGCAGGAGACAGGCAGACAGGCGGATAGGCAAGAAGATAGGCAGTTAGGCAGGCAGATACTCGTAGGCAGGCAGGCAGGTCGGAAATCAACCTGTGCTAGTCAAAGCGAGTATATGAATGACTCTCTGTCTGTCTGAATGTCTGTCTGTGTGGCTGGCTGGCTGGCTGGCTGTAGCCCATTCTTTCTATTTAACACGTTTGCGCTTACTAAATAAATGTGCATGTATGTTAGTGTATGTATGTGTGTGTGTGTGTGTGTGTGTGTGTGTATCTATATACTTTGTATCCTTTTGCGTTTTCGCATATCTTTGTGCCTGTTTCGCCGCACACTTGCCATATAATACGAATCCATCTTAGTTCACAGTCCCTGGCCCCTCCCAGCGCTGTTGGTTTGTGCGTGCAGCATATTTGTCTTTGCCATATTTTAGTGGTTGACAGCTAAAAGTTCATACGAAAACCATATGTGTGGCTGTGACTTTGCTTACTGTTCCAGCTAACGTTATGTCACACCGCCTATCCGATCTTCTATCAACCGTGCAGCCTACCTGCCCACCTGCCTACCTGTCTTCTTGCCTTGCTGCCTTGCTGCCTTCCTGTGCTTTTGTCTGCTTACCTTGCCGCCAACTGCCTTCGCCCGTTTTCACTTTTGTGCGTCTTCGCATGCCGGGCTGCCTTTGGTGTCAGTTAAGCAACGTACCGCAGTATCATAGCACCGTAGTACCGTATTACGTTTTCTACAGCAAAAGTCATCTCCCTGCCCTTCATGCTCCGCTACAGTCTGCACCCTTTCGCTGTTGCTTGCTGTCGGGCACACTGTTTGAAAGTTGAAAGCAAGGAATGCATGTTTTTAGTTTTTACTTCGTATCAAAACTATACAAAATAATTCTCAACCTGTGCTCACAGACTTTGCCCCAAGCAGCTCACAGCAAAAGTTCCCACATGCCATCACTCGACTATTCGTCCAACGCATTTCCCTAACGAAATTTTGCACTTTTCTTTTTTTTTTTATTTTATTTTTGTTTTTGTTTTCAAGACTTTGGGGCGCTTTGGTTTGTTTTTTTTTTTTCTGTTTAACATTTTGCTTTTGGCTTTACTAAACTTTGATGTTTAGTTTTTAAATTTTTTCTGCGGTTTGTCTAAATGTTTTTCGTCCTTATTTTATTTTTCGAAATTTTTATTTCAAATTCTGACAGATAAAAAATTAAAAAAAAAGAAAAAATATTTTAAAGCCATGTTTTTCATTTATATTATATTTTTATATACCACATGTATATATATATATATGTATATATGTACTTGCATGTAAAAAATATATAAGGACGTGCGCATATTTAATTTCACTCAATTTGGCTTGGCAAAATGCAACTCGATCCAACAAGTGTGCGATTAGTCCTTAGGCCTTGACACGGCAAGTTCTGTAAACACAATTCAACTGCTTTATGAATCGCGTAATTATGGTATCCTCTTGAATAAAACACACGTTAGGAGTTTGTGCCAATTTCACACAGAGATTGGTCAGCTCTCTGCAGACGTTGCCTTACAAATGTCGTCCGTTTTGTTTCTGTTCCAAGTTGCCAATGCGTTGCTGATGTTCTCAATATCCTTCACTGATGCTTAGCCATTGATTCATTTGGCGTTGATTATTTGGTTCGGTGTCTTGAAGTTAATGTTATGCATACATTATATGCAATGATTGAATTTTTCTGCTTCATTTTTTTTTTTTTTGATTTTTGTTTTAAGTTTTGTTGCCGCGTTCAAGAGCAAATCGCGATTGTCTAAAGCTTTGCTCATTGTCAATAATAATCTTCGGCACAGGGCATGGGCAAGCGAACTATGCGCAGCTCCGGCATTTAATGACTTGCAATAAATAAAAAGAAATAATTTTCGAGACAAACCGACGGACAACAAAACAATGGCCGATGTCTGATGACCGGCAGTCGACAGTCGACAATCGACGACCAACAACAATAAACGAAAAAAAAAAAAAAAAACTGAACAACACAAAGTTTAAGAAATTATCACCCGACAAACGCAGGACAATAACCGCGAACGTCCTATTCGCCCCATGCGCCTCACACAGTTGGCCGGCCGAGTAGGACGTTTTCACCGTTTCGTTTATTCATTTTATTTCATCTCCGCGTGTACACGTGTGTGTGTGTGTGTGTGTGTGTATAATTGTTGCCAAAATATTTGGACAACAAACGTTGCCACTCCCCATCCCAAATACCGGGCGAGTGTCGCTGCTCAGTTGGCTCATAAAGCTCGGCAAGTCCTCGTTCGTGTATGTCCTGCACGCTGCCGCTTAAACAAAGTTGCGAATGCTTCGCCTGTGAATGGTGCAGATCGCTTTTGTTTTGTTTTGTTTGCTTCGGTTCGGTTCGGTTTGGTTTGGTTTGGTTTGGTTTAACTTGCATTTGGTGTTTTCCCCTTTGTTACTTTGTTGTTGTTGTTGTTGTTGCTGTTGTTGGTTGGTTTCACTTTGTAAAACGACCGAGTTTTGTAATTTATGTGCCACAGGATATTGTTTTCGTTTTATGGTTGTGTTCGCTCACTGCTAACTTGTGCTAACCGCATGGCAAGCACGACAAACACACAGACAGACAGACAGACAAACAGACAGACAGACAGACAAACGCAGACAAACGCACGCACGAGTTGTCACTACTTTCCTGGTTGAACATCGTAACTTTTACTTTGCCTACCCGCCGCCAAACGGACGTCGGCCACGTCTCTCGGTCTGCGCTCGTCGTGCTGCCATTTTCTGTTTTATTTATTTTTTGTTGTTCTTTCTTTTTGTGCTGTGCTCTTGTTTGCTGTTTTTGTTATTCCTTTTACTTGCTTATTTTATTCTTATTGTTTTCGGGGCAAGTAATTAATTTTCACCGCCCGTTCGCACATTCGTTGCCACTAATTTTCGCACAAACAGACAGTTAGACCGGCGTACAAACGCACAGCCAGTCGGACGGACAGCCAGTCGAGCAGACAGACAGACAGACAAACATGCTCAGCCCCAAGCACTCAACAGTCAGCACTCACCGCTGTCGCTTTCTTGCCTTGCGGATTGGCGCGTATCAGCAGCCTTGCGCCTACGTCGTGCTTGCCTCTGGGCCGGACCCAGGCCACACCCGTGCTTTGGCATTTTATGCTGCCCAAGTGCGCTGCCCAGTGTTGCCACTTTGTGTGACTGTTCACTTTGGGGCCTACAGCCGGCGGCCAGTTTCTGTTTGGCTGGCATTTGCAGTGGCAATCAAATTTGCCTTAACTCACCTCCGCCTTTTTCTCTCGCCTCACACACATACTGCCACAATTACCCAAAACCTATTTGCGATGCGTACAATAGGCAGGCAGGCAGGCAGGCAGGTTAGGCAGGCAGGCAGACAGGCAGACAGGCATTGGTCTGTAAACGTTTGTTCGTTCAGTCGCAAAGCTGGCGGCTGTCGTGTCGACAAGAATCATGTGCACAAACAGTCAAAGTTCATTGCAAACGAACTTATTATGTTGCCCACACATCATCCGTACTCACACACACACACACACACACACATACACACCCATGTCGCAGCAATGCACCCGACTTGGCTTTATCTCTAATTGCCTCAGCGCAGACCAGACGCTCGCTGTCCAACGTTGTGGCCCACATTCGGGCGTACCTCGCCTGGCTCCATGCTGTTCTGGCAATTTGCATTTTCGCTGCAGTCTTTTTAATAATTTTCAATCGCTGTCGCTGTCATGGCTTTCTGCACTGTCGCCATTCGGTTGTTGCTGCTCTGAAAATGCATCTTATGGCCAACGTTTGCACGTTTGACAAAGCTTTGCATGTTTGCGGCAAGCTAATTGACGCATTATGCCCCCCCCAGACTGCACCAGCGATGTGCATGCATGCAGATGCATGTGGAAAAAAAGAAAACACGGTTGTGATAAAGATTAAATTTTTAACCATTTCATAACAGCAAAAACAAAAAATAATAAAAATAAAAACAAATACAAAAACAAAAAAAAAAAATACAAAAAAAAAAAAAAACAAAACAGAAAAAAAGAAAAAAAAACAAAACAGAAAAAAAGAAAAAAAAAAAAAAAGCACGCAGCAATAATAAAAGTTTTGTCGAAAAGGTGTCGAAAATCAACCAAGAAACTGCAATTTGCGGGTAAAACAGCTTACGGCGCTCATCTGCAGCATCGCCAACGCCTTTGTGATGCCCGCGCGGCAATGTTGGCGCGTTGACATCGTTTTATTATCGGAAAACACTAAAGCATTCTTTGCCATCGACTGCAGTGCAAGCAATATCTGTTATGCGGAAAGTACAAACCGTTGTCGCACATGCCGCACTCAAGCCGCACACCGTTGCCGCACTGATGCCAAACGCCAGACAAGGACAGACAGCAGACAACAGACAACAGACAACAGACGCCAGACGCAGTCGACAACGTTGCATGGCTGGCGTCGATGGCAAATAGTTTTATGCTGCGCGCGTAAATTCTGCGGCAAACACTTTTGACGCTCTTTTTCGCAAAAAACACACATGCACACACACATGCACACACACATGCACACACACATGCACATGCACATGCACATGCGGCCAAACACAGCAAGAGTCCGGATAGCTGCAAACCATATGCCCGCAGAGCTGTTGCATCATCATCATCATCATCGACAACATGCAAGTGCGCGAAATTTTTGTGCTTACTAAAAGTCATAATTATCGAGCTTTACTCCTGCGCCCCAACAGCTCAGCAGTCCAGCCACCCTTCAGCTCAATTCAGTTCAATCCATTGCAAGCCAACCCAATCCAATCAAGTCAAACCACGCGAAATACATGCAGCGGACAAAGGGAGCAGGCGGCAAAGCGCTGCAACTGCCAGCGAATGTTGTTTTGGCTTCTGCTGCTGCAACACAGCTGCGGGATGAGGGTTGAGGAATGAGAGTTGGGGGATGGGGGATGGGGCATGGCAGTTGAGAGTTGAGAGATGGTAAATGTTTACCATGCTGGAAATTTCGGCCATGTTATTAGCAACCAAACTTCTGGTTAAGTTTGACGTGAACATGAACATGAACATGAACATATGCATGGGCCAATGCGGAGGGGGGCAGGGTTAGAGCAGTTAATGTGTGCGCCATTTTGAAACTCGTTAGAAAAAATTGCGGCAAACATTTTTCTAATTTTTGTTTGGGTTTTTCGGCTTTTCTTCATTGTTTTTTTACTTTTTTTTATTGGCTTCTTGTTTTTGGAATGTTTTTATGTCGTTTATTTATTTTATTTTGTATTGCCTTTGTTTTGATCATAGTTTCGCCTTTTTAGGCGGCAGCAGCAGCAACAGCAGCAGCTATGAATAAAATTTTTCAGCCAAACTGTGTGAAATAATTTTCGTGTGAAAATAAAATTTTTGCACAACATTGTCGTGGCCTGTTGATTAAAAGGCATGTGTCCAATGCCACGTTGCCAGTTAGTTGGCACATTAGCTGCAGACTTCTAAACACATCCTTATCTATACGGGATGAAAGCTCGCTTGGTTTATATTATATCTGCATTATATAACATGCGACAAAGAAAAGGAAAACATAACTGACTGACTGACTGGCTGTCAATAGTTTGGACAGTTGTGCTGAGCTGCATACAATGTTATGTCAAAACAGCTGATATGTTGCTGTAAAGTTCGCTTGACTGGCTCAAAAGCGACGACAGACATTGTTGCTGTTGCTGGGTTGTCAAACGACTCTAGGAGAATGCGGTAAATTGAGCTAGCTACTCGCCAAAGCTGTGCAACAATTGCACATTACATATATATATATATGTGTGAGCATCCTCAGCATCCTCAGCAATTTATTGACTTTAGTTAAAGTTCTCCCGCAGCTCTGTAGACGTGTATTGGTCTCAACATAATTGCACAGGAGTTGACACACAAAGGCAGGTTAAGCGAAGAGCAAAGCAGTTACGATGCATTGAAGCGATTTGATTTGATTTATTAACATCAGCATCGCAGCGCCTACCGAAATGCAATCTTTGGTTAATTAGACACAATTGTTCCACTCACATTGTCGCCGGCATTTGGCATCAAATTTCGTTGACTTGCTTCTAGCCAAGTGAGGCCGTTTTAGGAATAACAAAAATCTTTCGAAATATTTCGTTAAATGCTTCTCATGGTGGACTTAGCTGGGAATGCGATTTGTATGCTTTCAATAGAAAATATGTTAGAAGCAGAAAAATTGCATTGCAAATTTTTCGTTGCAAGTCAATTCAATGAATTTTCTTGCCATAATTTTCACATTAGATGAGGCAAGAGGGCGCATAGTCACGCAGCAATGCAACCAAGCATCCACCAGGCAACAGACTTTAGCCTTTAGCCTGTAGTCAGTCAGTTCCGTCATCGCATGCGGGACGAAAGGTTTCTTGAACATTTTCGCATCTATTGACTTGCTCCGAATACAGACATTGCATTTATTCCGTTTGACCGCGCTAAGGAGCAAAAAAGCTACAGCTATGCCCTTTCTCGTCTCCACTCCACTCCACTCCACTCTACGCCACTCCAGCTCACTTGACTTTAGTCTCTCTATTCTATGGCACTCTGTTTTGCGCCAGCTTGAAAGGAATAAAAGTACGTAGAAATGAATGAATGGACGAACGGATGAATAAGCGAGTTTTGCTTAAATGAAGAAATATACGGACAACTGCACACAAACTAGTTCACAACAACAACAACAACAGCAACGGCAACGGCAACAGCAACGACAACGACAATAACAAATGCAACAACAAAGGCAAAAGCAAAGTAAAAATCAGCTTCTATCGTCGCATTCAAGTGCTGTACTGACATTCACTCTTCCTTACAGTAGTCAAAGTCCGGGTGCCACTTCTACTCCCTCTTTTTTAGCTCTTTCTCCTCTTCTCTCACGCACATAGTGTGTGTGTGTGTGTGTGTTTTTGTGCATGTATACAGCTTGGCAAATTCGTACTTTTGTGTCTTTTGGTGCTGCTTTGGTCCTTTTGGACTCCTGTCGTTGGCGCTTTCAAAGGTCGTCGTCGTCGTCGTCATCGTCGTTGTCGTTGTCCGGCAAAGAGCGTTGAAACGAAGCGGAACAGGAACAATATACAACTTGACTTTTCCGCAACTTGCACAAAAGACAAAGTCAAGCCAAAAACTATGAAACTAAACTAAAATGTGAATGGTTCAACGAGTTAAGATATCTGAAAAAAAAAAAAAAAAAAAAAACAAAAATCAAACAAAACCATGACATGCAAGAAAACGACTCGCTTCGACTTTTCAATGGGACAAATAAAATGACCAAATAAGCCAAGTACAACAATTGAATAAAAATAAGCATAAAGAAACTTACACACACATACACATACGAGTGTGTGCGAATATTCCTCTATTTAATATTCCCATAACATGCTGGGACACTTCTTTAACACTGGAGAACACTTATATATCAACTCATGTGTAACTATGCTGTCCTTGAGCATCAAACAGAACGTTTCACTCGCCTTGCCTGCAAACGAATACCTTGAGTCCAGGCTGATTTCAGGCAGAATTTAGTTGAATGTCTTTAAATGACAATTTAGCCAAGTATTCCACAGTTCATAAGTAAATAGCCATTGAAGCTTTCCTTCCTCTCTTCTCTCCTATTACTTCGATTATTAGAAGGAGTAAGTAATTATGATTTTATCATACTGTAAACTACATCGATTTCGTTAATTGAGCAGCGACACATTGATCAAGGAAGCAGCTAAAGGCATTGAACAGAACCCTATTTAGCCATAGGCACCCACACAGATAGGATATAGCTTCGAGAGCTTGAAATGAAACTCAGGTCTCAAACAAATAAAACCATAAATACTCATAGGGTTCCTCTCAGCTCACTGCAGACTAAGGAAGCATATGTTTAAGCTCAGGCTTTCTGATACGGATATGTGCCGCTGCTGCTACTTGTTGGAGGAAACGTCAATACGTATCCTATCAGAATGCACTGGCAAGGCCAAGAACATGTTACTTGGGCCATCAAGAGACGGTCAGGACCTCCCCTGCAAATAACAGCCTAAGCAACCTTGCCTTTCTGCAAGATATACGGCTAATGGAGGTTCTCTAGTAACTAGAGTCAACGAGCAGTGAAATAGATCTATCTAGCTCGCAGTATCATAATTCCAATCAATAATAATAATATTAATCTAGTCATTGATGAACTTTACGGTCCACAAATCGTATATCGATCCTTTATCCATATGAGCTTTAGTGCTTAGAATTTTGCCGTCGCCTGGTGAACCGATGTCTTGGTATTCTCTAGGCTGCACTAGAGGCACATAGCTAGTAAAGAAATTCTTTGCCAAACGTTGGCTGGGAACTGTGGGTTGAAAAATGTCTTGGTAAAATAAGTGTAAAATAGATGGGATGGTAGGCGGCAGGTCGGGCTGTCGAATAGCGAAGTGACACCGAAAACAAAGAGCTCGAGACGTTCGACGTTCGTGCGGCAAGTGGCGAGGCCAGCTGACAAAGAGGGTTAACACGCCATTGAGAGGAAATGTTAAACACAAGCGCCAAAAGCTTTGCTGGCTTGGAGGACAATGTAGGTGACAAAAGGGAAGCGACAACAACGCTCATTGTTGTTAAACAACGGAGAATTGTTATAAAGGGATTTCATATTCAGCGAGAACATGTTGATGATGATAATGATAATCATGATGATGAAATGTTAAAATTTTATACAAACAAAAAGTTGCCTGCGCCTGGGGCACAATTGACCTAGAGTTGCCTTGCAGTAGAAGGAGCACACGCGGTGACAGCGACGACGCTGCTAAAGGTCCTTAAAGACAAGCGCGAATGCGCTGTGCCATATTAAAAAGTTAAAAGCCAAAGTTAAGCAGTCAGTTGCCGCTAAGCGCCAAAATTGTCAGCAGCATATTATACTGATGCTGCCAAAAAGAAGAAAAAAAAATAAAACAGGACGCAACGCACCGACGTGCCAAGCAGGGACACACAGCGTGCAGTAAGGTTTAGCGGGCTGGCAAAACACATACGTAGACAGACAGACAGACAGACAGACAGACGTACAGAGGGACAGACGGACTAGCGGACAAACGGACAAAAGAACATTGCGAGTCGGTCGGTTAGCGGCAGACGCTGTTTAATATTTTACCTTATCTTGGCAGCAGGCGTTCGGGTGGAAGCACTTGCGCCGCCCTGCCTTGTCTGCTGCTGTGTCGACGTCAGACTCAGACTCAGACTCAGAGTCAGAGTCAGAGTCAAAGTCACAAAGGGAGTTTGAGTAGGTAAACTGAACTGTGCTGCGTAAGCATCGCATGAAGGCAACGTTCAACGTTCGCTCTTCTCTATTTGTATAAGCCTCCTTCCAACTTGTGTACGCGTGCCCAAGTGCGTGTATTTGTATATATATATATATATATGTGTGTGTGTGTGTGCCTGTATGTGTGTGTGTATGGTTTGAGTAAGTGAAAATAATTTTATTCGGTTAGAACTGAAACTATGCGAAGAATGTGTAATTAGTGAGCGAACAAACGAATGAACGAACGAACGACAAACAGCAAACAGCAAACGACGAACGACGAACGAGCGTTGCAAGGAGCCTGGAGCATTGTCTTTGCTGCTGTACACTGCTACCGTACTGGTACGTCTGTCCAAGGGTCCTTCGGCTTTGTTGGCTAAACTTAAAGTTACTGCAAATTTATTGCGCGCAATTATTTCATTTACGAACTTAAAAAAACACAACAAAACAAAAAGAAACTAAAACGTAAACGTCATTATAGAAAAGATCGATCAAAAAAGCAGCAGCCATGCGGCCGAAAGTATATTATGCATTTATTTTCTCATTGCCTATTATGGCTATGCTCATGCGGCGATTTCAAGGCCAGCAAGCCCAAACGCTTATGCCTGTCAACTTATATTAATTATTATGCTCAAGTCAAATAAATGCCACATTTGCATTTATTGGCATGGCTATGCCATATTACGGATATTCTATTTTATATACATGATGCATTGTTTTTGATTTGTTTTTATTTATGTTTTCTTTTTTTTTGTGCTTTGTTTTCTTTGCAGGACGCAATGAGCTAATCGCACGCTACATCAAACTGCGTACAGGGAAGACGAGAACGCGCAAACAAGTCAGCTCTCACATACAGGTTCTAGCCAGACGGAAACTCCGCGAAATCCAGGCGAAAATCAAAGTCGTAAGTTATGCAAAGCACTCATATACGAATTCACAATGCCCTACGTAAGCCCCTACGTTTACGATAAGACAAGTTACCAAGCAAAGCAACGAAAAACGAATACCGAGCATTTCAAGTTCCTTTTATATTATATATATAATACACACATATATATATATATATTACTTATTTTAAATAATCAATATATAAAAAACAAAAAAAGCAATTAATTCATTACCAATGAAAATGCGCACCTTATTTATGCCAATAAATTAAAGAATAATTTAAATAAATATTTAAAAAAAAAAAAATAAATAAAAAAAAAAACTCAAAGTTAAAAAAAAATAAAAATAAAGAAAAATATAGTGCATGAAAAAATACAACATGAGCCAAAATCATAAACACTTTAGTGTCATGTGAAATCATGTACGAGAAAAACATGTCACAATCACGAAAGCAGACAAATAATAATATGAAAAAGTAAAAGAAAAAAAAAAAAAAAAACAAAACAGGCAAAAATGAGCGTGAAAAAAGCAAGGACGATTTCGCAACATAGCTGAGAAGTTTTAAATCAAATTCGTTATCGAGAATCAATTTTAAACACAACGCAATGACAAAACCCACACACACACACACACACACACAAGCACGCACACGTACACACACTCGCATGCTGACACACACACACATACAAAGTCAGTCATGTAAGTACACAGTCCTCCATCCTGCAGTCACAGTCTCCTTTCGCGCCTCTTATGCCATGCAACTGTTTTGTTATCCTTGCCGCTGGCTTAAGTTTCCTTGGCTGACATGACGCAACTTAACTGAATTATGTAATTATCATGAATTATTGTTACTTCTTTTCTCGGCTTGGCAAAACTTAACCAAAACTTTTTTATTGTGGTTGGTTTTTTTTTTTTAATCTTAACTTTTTTTTTTTTTTGATTTTGTGCGGCTTACCCAAACTTTTTTATTGTAATCTTTAGTTTTTTTTTTTGTATATATATGTAAGAAGTGTTCTGAAAGGGCTTTTGGCGCCTGACCGCTCTATTATATACACACACCCAAACATGCGCACACACATCTACTCATTACTCACTTAGTCATAAGCATCTAAACGCGCGCATTATCAATTATTTATTCTTAGCAGAAGTGATAATCATTTTTTTTGTTTTTTTTTTTTTTTTTTGTTTGGGAAAATAGGGAAAATGCATTCTTGCTTTGTCGTTTGTATTGGCCACTTTTTCGCATGCTCTTCCTCGCACTCTCTCATATATCATGCCAGGCTCACTCAATCGTTGATTTTCAATACAAAGCAGAAGTTTGAACGATTCTGTCTGTTTAAAGTAATGAGCATGACTCAACTTTGCTCTCGCCTCTCCACCGCCTGGTGGTTAGGCTCAAAGGAAACTTTTTTTTTGTTTTGTTTTGTTTCACTCTTTACTAATCTGGTTGCGGTTGTTGTCGCAATGAAGCGACAAGAATTGCCATGGCGGCAGTAGTTGAGTTGTCCGAGCCGAAGTCGCATGCTAAGTAGCTGCAGCAGCTGCACATCCGTCCGTGCCAGAGTCAGAGTTGTCTTTGTTGTTGTATTACATTTGTCAAAGCGACTTGTCACCCACCACCCACCGCCCACCACATGCGTCATGCATATGACGTCTGTGTGTTACCTTTAAAATATTAAACTTTTTTATTTTCCTGCTTTCTGTTGTGGCTGCGATTGTTTTAATTTATTTTATTTCTGGTTTTCCCTTTGTTATTTTTTTTTTTTTTAATTTTTCCTGGTATTTTGTTTGAGGTACATGGCGGTATGTGAAAAGGTCAAAGTTAGCTGCGCACAAATTATTACAAAAAGAATTTTGCTTTTTCTTTTTTTTTTTTGTGGTTTTTTCTCAACTGTATTCGTCGTGTTGAGTGCGTGTTCCTTTTCTTCTTACTTGTCTGCTTCTATTGTCACAGTTTCTATTTTATTTTTTTTTTGTTCATGCAGATGAATTTAAAAAATAATAATTTTTTTTAATTTGTTTTTTGGGTATTTTAAATATGCATTTTTAATAAAGCGCAACTGACTCAAAGGGCGGCATTTTCAGCTTTGTTTTTTTTTCCGTTTGGTTAATTTATGCTTTTTTTTCTATTTCACAGCTTGCG
>JBAMBQ010004059.1:0-44613 GCA_037044495.1 Stegana nigrithorax
TTCTCGATCCATTCTTTGAGAGTCTTCGCGCTCAGCTATTTCACCGTGTCGAGCCTCTCGTTCTTCTCGTCGGGAATCTGCTCTATTATCGATTTCTTGCAACCAAGATTCTTGTCGTGCTTCACGCTCCTCTCGTCGAGAATTTACAATACGCCTGGACGCTTCTCGACCCATTCTTTGAGAATCTTCGCGCTCACCTAATTTACCGAGTCGAGAATCTTGTCGAGCTTCTTGTTCTTCTCGTCGGGAATCAGCTCTATTATCTGTTTCATGCTGCCGAGATTCTTGTCGTGCTTCACGCTCCTCTCGTCGAGAATTCACAATACGCCTGGACACTTCTCGACCCATTCTTTGAGAATCTTCGCGCTCAGCTAATTCACCGTGTCTAGAATCTTGTCGAGCTTCTCGTTCTTCTCGTCGGGAATCAGCTCTATTATCTGTTTCATGCTGCCGAGATTCTTGTCGTCCTTCACGCTCCTCTCGTCGAGAATTCAAAACACGCCTGGTCACTTCTCGATCCATTCTTTCGGAGTCTTCGCGCTCAGCTAATTTACCGTGTCTAGAATCTTGTCGAGCTTCTTGTTCTTCTCGTCGGGAATCAGCTCTATTATCTGTTTCATGCTGCCGAGATTCTTGTCGTGCTTCACGCTCCTCTCGTCGAGAATTCAAAACACGCCTGGTCACTTCTCGATCCATTCTTTGAGAATCTTCGCGCTCAGCTAATTCACCGTGTCGAGAATCTTGTCGAGCTTCTCGTTCTTCTCGTCGGGAATCAGCTCTATTATCGATTTCATGCTGCCGAGATTCTTGTCGTCCTTCGCGCTCCTCTCGTCGAGAATTCAAAACACGCCTGGTCACTTCTCGATCCATTCTTTCGGAGTCTTCGCGCTCAGCTAATTTACCGTGTCGAGCTTCTTGTTCTTCTCGTCGAGAATCAGCTCTATTATCGATTTCTTGCAGCCGAGATTCTTGTCGTGCTTCACGCTCCTCTCGTCGAGAATTCACAAAACGCCTGGACACTTCTCGACCCATTCTTTGAGAATCTTCGCGCTCAGCTAATTCACCGTGTCTAGAATCTTGTCGAGCTTCTCGTTCTTCTCGTCGGGAATCAGCTCTATTATCTGTTTCATGTTGCCGAGATTCTTGTCGTCCTTCACGCTCCTCTCGTCGAGAATTCAAAACACGCCTGGTCACTTCTCGATCCATTCTTTCGGAGTGTTCGCGCTCAGCTAATTTACCGTGTCGAGCTTTTTGTTCTTCTCGTCGAGAATCAGCTCTATTATCGATTTCTTGCAGCCGAGATTCTTGTCGTGTTTCACGCTCCTCTCGTCGAGAATTTACAATACGCCTGGACACTTCTCGACCCATTCTTTGAGAATCTTCGCGCTCAGCTAATTCACCGTGTCGAGAATCTTGTCGAGCTTCTCGTTCTTCTCGTCGGGAATCAGCTCTATTATCGATTTCATGCTGCCGAGATTCTTGTCGTCCTTCGCGCTCCTCTCGTCGAGAATTCAAAACACGCCTGGTCACTTCTCGATCCATTCTTTCGGAGTCTTCGCGCTCAGCTAATTTACCGTGTCGAGCTTCTTGTTCTTCTCGTCGAGAATCAGCTCTATTATCGATTTCTTGCAGCCGAGATTCTTGTCGTGTTTCACGCTCCTCTCGTCGAGAATTCACAATACGCCTGGACACTTCTCGACCCATTGTTTGAGAATCTTCGCGTCCAACTAACTCACCATGTCGAGAATCTTGCCGAGCTTCTCGTCCTTCCCGTCGGGAATCTGCTCTATTGTCGATTTCATTCTGGTGGAACAATTGTCGACTGTTTGATTGTCGTTCTACTGTTCGAGCGTTTCGCTCTTGCCTTGGTGTGTCGTCCTGTGCTTCGCGATCGCTAATGTTACCAATATGAGCTTGTTTCTCCCTTTCCATAACATTACGAACTTCTCGGCTTCGTTCTTCAATTTGCTCGTGTTGTTTGATTTCACGCGAATTTACTCGATTTTCTATTCTCCTAGAAGCCGCGTTACGCTCTGATATTTCACGACGTTGCTGGCGATATTCCTCTGCTCGGGACAACTTCTGATGTTCGAAGTTTACGTTATGTTCATTATCCCATTGACGATTCCATTTAAACGAAACAACACAATCATCTCTTAATTCTTGTACTTCATTTGCATCTACGCTGCGTAGCTGTTCCCCAACGGCGAAAGTGCCGATCTCCAGGAGTAAAAGCACAAAGGCGATCTTAAGCTGGACCAATTTGGTTTGCATTCCCACAGTCTGAAGTTATTTCGCTTAGTTTTTACTTTGATTTCTAAGTCGTAGCCGGTTGCTGGTAACTTATGCCACTGTTGCTAGAGGCACACAAGATTCAACTGACTTCTTGTAGCCGTAAGGCTTTGCTTTTATACAAAATGGTCGCAACACTCTGCAAGCATTGCCTTCAGCCATTTACTTCCGTTTTAGTGAGTTCCGATTGACATTAAGGCGAATAAAATAAGTGAAACGCATGATTGAATTTTCTTATCGCACATGTGCACCAATGCACTCAACGCCCACATAAGTAAATTAACGACTAATCGAACGAACGTCTGGCGACTTCGTTTCATGAATGAATACACGCTCAGGATGGCCAGCATGCTGGCATTGTGGCTTTGCTTCCTTTGCACATGCTAACACTTCACGGTCGCTGGTTTTTGTCACAACATGATAATACAATAAATATCATCCACATTGGCAGCAACTCCTTAACGCCTTTGCCAATGACGTCACATGCATTCTTCATTTCATTCATGAAAATTCTATGTGAAAAAGCTCTATGCTAAAAATAAAGTATATACATTTATATGTATATATGTGTGTATGGACAAGAAATATATTTATAATATATATATCAAATATATTTAAAATCGATTATTCTTGTCAACCAGGCTATACTCGCACGCTGGTGTTGCACATTTGCGATAAGCGAAATCCAATCAGTGGCAAATTAGATCGAATGAGCAGCCAACGCGAAGCGCTTTGGTAATGCGCATTTAGGCGTTAAATTACACAAAAGAAAAAATGATGCGCATACAGAACTCAAGAATGCTTAAGAACATTGGCAGCAGTGCCCCAGCCCCAGTCGCTGTACAAGCCCAAGCTGCTGCAGCCTATGGCGTCACATATAAAAGCGCAGGCTGTGCCCAATTGCAGCAGTCGCCGCCAAGCAACGGCCAACGCGGTAACGCAAAAGTTTTGTCAAAGTGAGATTCATTAACGCGTATCAAGTCTCGAAGTAGACAACAAAGACAGATCCCAGGATCCCAGGATCCCAAAGCATAGGCCTTTGCAATGTAGACGCCAGTAAGTTTATACAAGCATCTAATAGATTATGTCATAAGGTTGATTTATTTTATTAATTTTAGTTATCTTTTGTATTTGCAGCGCCTCGACATCGGAGTCGCTGGCTCCATTTTAATTAGTTTTACTACTTTGATCTCCTATTGCGACTATTTACGAAAACTTTCATTGCTACCTATGCAACTTTTCTACTCGTTCTCTCGCTCACTATAAAAGTACAACGGAGTGCTTTGGACGCCAATGTTGCTGCGCCGATGGCTCCGCCGACAGTTGAAACCATCCACAGTAGTCGCTTCTGGGCACAGTGTCCGACTTTACTTGTTAAGTTATTTGTATATTTGGACTACCCTACTAGCATGAAAATGTGAATCACAATAAGAAGTTTGTTTTGTTAGCTCTAATTGGCAAAATACTCGTATCGTTCAGCTTTAAATGTACGTAATTAATATGATCACAAATTCAGTACAAGTATGCGTTATACTTACATGTATGTAGGCATTATGAATAGTTACACATATATATACATATTATCTATATAGTACATACATATTATATATTAACGAAATGCTTTAACAGTATTATAGCCCACATAGGTACATATTGTAAGTACATAAGTACGAGTATTGTATGATGTAGTTATCAATGAGTTGAGTGTAATAATGCAAATTTTTATTGTAACAATGTAACTGTTGTTGTGTAATGACGTTTTTCTTTTTTTTAATTTTTTTTTTTTTTAATTTTGTTTTTATATGCACGATTATTCAATACGAATATGTTTATCAAGTTAAATGTTGCTGTTGTTTGGGATCGCATAATATATTACTATATTAACAAAAAATGTTTTCGGTATGCTAACTGTAAAATTTTTCAAACGATACAAGAAGCACATATGAAATATAATCGCATATATATATACATAACCAAATATGTAATTAACTTTACGAATATTATATATATACATTTACTTAAATATAACCCCAACTATACCAAAAGAATAAATGTTAAAACACGTTAAGCAAAGGCAAATTGCATCACAATTTTCTTATTCCAGTAAGACGAGCTCAACGCGTTCTTGAATGCATTTTCAGCATTTGTAAATGACACTTTGAAAACTAGCGAAAAAAGGCTAAGACACCCAAACGTGGTCCCATTTGCTGTTTTTCTCATATAGAATTCAGCAGATACACTGAGCTGAGCAGATATGACGGATTAGGTAGCTATTACAGTGCGAATCAGCTGCGTACCGCTAAAGACGGCAATTAAACAGAAATCAAAAAAGGCGTAGCAATGCACACGAGCCATTGCTATTACCTTTTTCTTATTATATTTTCTTTTAGTTTTTTACATTTCTTTTTTTTTTTATTTTTTGTATATTTTAAACGGTTTGATTTTTCTGAAACATATGAAATTTTTGTAATTGAGTTTACATTGGTTTTTTATCTATTATTTAGTATCTTTGATTTTTTGTAGAATCGGCTTAGGCCGCAATAAGACGCAGAGGTAACTAATAAAATCGTGATTACTGTAATGGTAAAATGGTATACTGTTAACAAGCTGCGGCATAACAGCGTCGAGCGCATCGTGATAAATAAAAAGTAATACACACGTATGCGCGTATACATACTAAAATTAACACTTTTGCATATTTCAATAAACTAGCAAAAATACACATAACACAAGAAATATTACATAAACATATATATATATATATATATATATAGATGTAAGCTTAAATATAAAATACAATAAATGCGCAAGGCATAGTACTCAACAGCATATTGTTGATGTTAACAGACTCATTACAGCGCTACTGGCGTTTTATAAAACTGCTGACGCTACTTTTGTTTTCTTATTTTGCGTTCCGCTGAGATCTGATTAATATTAGACTAATATTCATTAATTTTGCAATGATTTCAATTTTGAATTGACAACTTTTAAGTGTATGCTAATGCTCTTTATTACGTTTTAATGGTTTTCACTTTTGCAAAAACGTTTCATAGTTAAAAGACGCTGTCAACAGTGAACAAGCGTTCATGCAGTCATCTGCCTCATTTCACTATTTTCTTTTTAATATGGCTCGGCTCCATCTGCTATCCCGTTTATTTTCATTTGATTTTAATTAATTTTATATTTTTTTAATTATATGAGTTTTTTCCTTTTATAATTTTTTTTTTTTATTTTCGTTTTACTCTTTTTACGCTGGCAACGTTTACAATTTTGGCTTTCGTTTGCTTTCTTATTTTTTATATTTAAAAAATGTATAACTTGACTAGTGTAAATTCTTTTGTTTCATTTTGGAATTTTTGCTTTGGTTTATCAATTAACAAACTACATTTAGGTTTTATAATTTAGTAATACTTCTGCTCCACGTTATCTACGCGGTTTTTGTGACGGTCGCATGGACGCAATTAAAACTTCACATTATTGATATAAAAAAAAAAAAACTAACAAAACTGTTTAAGTAATTAATATTTCATAACAATATTTTGTTTTTTTTTTCCTTTATGTAATTTTCGCGCTTAATTGCCTAATTTGATTCAGTCATATAAAAACTATAAAAATTATATGTATATACTGGTATTTATATAATTGTAAAGGCATATACAATTATCCAATACCCAAGCATTCCCTTTTCTTAAATCTCACATACAAATTTCAAACCGCATGTGTGAACTTCTGCTTTCATGAATTGACATTCGCAAATCTACATTTGTCAGCTCCATGCTAAATCAAAATAAAACTTCAAATTTGCAAATGCATTTGCATTGCGGATGAAATCTGAAAGCAAAATATTACAAGAAAATAAAATAAAATTATAAAAACAAGGCAATAAAAACAAAAACAAAAAAAGAGTCATAAAACAAGAGCACCGTTCTACTAAAATGCCATTGGCATCGAATTGAAAATGGCCAAATCGACTTTCGCGCATTTTTAACAAATTCTGTTAACACAAAATTCTGTCATTCCCTGTCTCTTGTCTGTTTTAACGCACAACGTTCACTTGTTGTTGTTCTCATGCAGTAAATCCTCTAGTGCGCCATTTAACCGGCCCTTACTTAGCGCTTCAACGAGCATATGCAGGCGCTCCTCGCGCTCCGAGTGCCGGCGCTCCAGCAGTGAAACCTGCATTCGATGGGTTAAGGAAAGAATCAATTTTTAGAGCAAAAACGCAAGTGGCCAACTCACGAATGGCACATACCTTAGCCTTCAGTGCGTAATAGTCGACGGGAACTTTGCGTCGCTTCTGCGTAGCGTCATCCCGCTCATTCAGACGCTGCTGCAGCACCCGCACCGCCTCATTGCAGGAGGCCAGCTCGCGTTCGTGCGCCGACTGCAGCGTCTTAAGCTGCAATGTAAAAGCAAGTTGTTACTTAACAAAGAAAAGGTAGACAGGACACCTACGCCTTTGACTCCACACTGTACGACATCTGTACTTACATCCTGCAAACGCTTATCGTGCAATGCCTTGTAATCGGTCTCAAGGAGGCGGCATTTGTTCTGCGCCTCACGCAGCGACTGGTTCTCGGTGCTGGCAGGCACGTGATCCGGGTAGTGATGTTGGCCAACGCTGCCATCGTGATAACGACGCATGCTGCTGCTGCTTGTGGGAGTGTTACTCTGCGACTTTGGCTCACATTTGCTGTTGTACGCTGCAAATAAGCAAATAAAATACAAAGCTATAAAAACTGAATCGTAACAGAAGGGCATCAATGACACTTTATGACTGCAAGCTAAACAGGATATAGTGCCCAACGAGCAGCGGTTAAAATCGGATTTTCGGATAAAAAGGATCAAATAAAACCGAATTTGTGGTTCATCCTGCTAAATAATAGGTAGAAGAATTAACTATGAGCCAATTCGAATTGTCAACAAAATATCGCAATTGTGTGCAGATATTTAAACCATTGTAAAAACTTATTACAAAAAACTTCTTTCACAACAAGGCCCCGAACGCAAAAATCAAAATTAACAACTTAGAATAAGAAATGCGTTTCAATCCCTGAGAGTTGGGTGTTTTGCGATTATTTGACTCTGCCAACTTCACATTTGCACAGCACGAAACTTTTATTTCCAATATTTGGTAATTGTGGGCTGGAACTGAAAGCGTTAATCAAAATGATATCAATGTGCTGAGCCGATTAAGAGAGAAAGCAATCTTTAAGTTATTAGCGAAGAAACAGAAGAAAAAATTGCCGATTGATTTTTTGATTTTTTTAATTTTTTTAAATATCCCTTTTTTGCAAACATAACATTTAGATACTCGTACATACATATGCATCAGACTAAATTAAGTTTTTCAGGTTGCTATCCGCAATTTGCAAAGGTGAACACCCTTGGTTTTAATTAGTTCATGGTTCCGCGAGTTCCCTGTATATCTAACCAAACGCGATAACGAAGATCGTTGCTCGGCTTTAACAGAAAAGAAAACTGACGACACATGAACGGGGCTCGCGCACACGTACACAAACACACTCACATGCAAAAGCCAACGTACAAAATAGTTAACCATTTTTGTAGATGTAAATATTGCATAAGAGAAATGTATAAAAAAATAATGAAGACGCGACGTTCAATAATTCGCAAAAAAATTAAAAACAAACGTTACAAAAAACAATAAAACAAAAAGATCACAAACAAAATAATAAAACGTGCATGCATGTGATAAAAACGTATTAAATAAAAATTATAAAATACACACATGACGCACGTATGTATGTATGTACATGTGTATGTACGACATCTATTTGCATATTTATATGCATGTATGTGTGCATCTGCTTGCTGCTGTTGTCGCATACAGTACTCAACATTTTGCACTTTCGCTTTTGAATTTTCTTTTTCGAGGGAAGAAGCAGCAGCAGCTACTCTTTAACAGCCACAGTGTACACACGCAGTTGTGTGTTGTGTAGTGGGCCAACTAAGCGATAGGGTACTGCCGTGGAGAGGGGGTTTCAATTGAAGCGTGTCGCGTATTATTATCTACTTAAGGTTTGTGACATAACAGCATATCAGCAGAGAAGCGCGCTGTGGCTTTAATACGTTTAATTTATCCCGCGCTCTATTGCACACTTGCACAACTGCGCGCTCTTTCTCTTTCGCGCGCGCAAGCATAGCGTGACAGTTACACTCGTGCGAATGTATAGCATGCACTGTTACTGTTAGAGTTAACGGCGACGTTGTTTATTGCCGTTGTTTACTTGCATTTGTGCATGCACTGGCTGCAGTAGCTCGATTATTGCAACTAACTTTCGGCAATACACAAAGTTAAGTGCATGACTTTGCATTCCTGAGTGCATAACATTGCACTAATGCCCCATAACACGTTAACAGAGCATGCTAACAGCGCTGGAGCAGTCCATTAGCATGTTGCATGAGAAATGACTAACATTGCACTGCTGCACTGCTCACTCTCAGGTATGGATCGCTTACCCGTGGGGGTCAACAGTAATTCACAATGAGTGCGATTAATTGATTTATTACCGTGTTTTATTGCCGTTGCTGCTTCGGTATACGCGTCGTAGGTGTTAACACGTCGACAGCTATTGTTTATATTGTTGCTATAGTAAGCGACGCTCACACATGCACGAAGCAATAGGGGTTTTTCACCTTCTGTGTTTTTTTTTTTTTTTTTTGAGAGTAGGGCATGAAAAACCAAAACTAAAGCTACCTGCAGCAGCAATAGCAGCCGCAACAGGCCGCCACCAATGATTTATTTCGGCAAGTTAACTATTGTCTTCAGTTGTACGTGTCGAGTAATGGAGAGTGAGAGAAAGTCCATAAATAATGCGAACTCGTGAGCACGTAAGCAGTCAATCCAAGCACAACAAAAGCTACACGACAACAATGCGCCCGTCGACACAACAACAGCTGCAAGACGTTGGGACATTGCTCTGCTTAACCGACTTGTACTCACCGCCGCCCTCCCGTTCGCGCTGCAGCTTCCTTATCGTTTTCTTGCATTCGTCCAATTCGCGTGTCAAGCGCTGCATGGCCTTGTTCTTAATGGCTAGATCCACACGCATATTACGCACGGTGGCCAGCAGTTGTGAATCCTCTTTGGAGGCCAACGACGAGCTGTGACTTATGTTGCTTGCACTGCCGCTGGCACTGCCACTCTGTGCTATCAGCGAAAGCGTCGACTCTGACTGCGAAATGGGAAGCTTGGAGACGTGCAGTGTACTGTTGGCGCCACCACCACCGCCGCCACCGCCGCCACCGGTGGCAAGGGCGGTATGACCGCCGGTTAGGCGACGTATGCCGCCGCTCTGCTTCGAGTTGGGCCGCGAGTTATTTGGCGTCGAGTTGGCCGTGCTGCTCGTGCTCGAGCTGGCCGTGGAATGCTGCTGACACACAGTCGCCGTTGTACAGCCAATCGTGTTTGTACTATGGTCACGCATGGCGGGCAGCATCTTCGTTGGCCTCACATTGCTGCAGCTGCCGACGTCGTCGGTGGTCTGCGTGCCGGTTGTGTTGGTGCGCAGCGCAGTGCTGTCCGTCTGCGTGCAGTTGTTGTAGTAGCGTTCCGCGCGCTTCTGCATGAGATGATCTAACGCGCGCACTTGAGATTCGATTTGAGCATTGAGCTTCGTGTTGATTTCCTGGAGGCTATCGGCGGCAGGAATAGTTAAAGAAGAAGAAATGTTGTAATAAATGCCTGCAAGATTTGCGGACGCTCGTGACACATACCTCAGTACCTGTGTCTCCAGATCGGCGATGTGCGTCTCGTACTTCGCCTGCACGGTGTTGAAACGTGCCTGCACATTGGCCAGTATTTGCTGTGCCTTGCGATCTTGTTCCTTGGCATCGGACTCCAGCTGAGCGATGCGCTGCTCCAGCAGTTTGCGACTGCTTAGGTTCTCCTGATCGTTAAGCGCACAAATGCCCGGATTTTTCGATGCCACTGCAAGCAGAAAGAAAAAAATATTAGCCACGCGTTTAGGTGTGCTAAGCAGGTTTGCAAGAGAAAGCATACATTAACAAGGCTTGGATCGCCCTGCGTAACATACATCCATGACTCACCTATAAGCGCCGACACGGAGTCTGGATGCTTGCGCATTAATATACGCTCCATTTCACGGCATTGTCGCTGCAGATCCTGTATAACCTTGACATCCTTCTCCTTTTGCTCCTGTGCCCGCTTGCGCTCCTGCTGACTCTCCTCGAGCTCAGCACGCAGCGATTTCTGCAGCTCCACCGCATCGGTGCGGTCTTGCCGTGCCGCCTGCAGCTCCGTACGCAACACGTTGGCGCACTCATTCAGGTGCTGCACGTCCAGTTTCAGCATCTCGGACTCCTCCTGCAGCCGCGTGTTGGCGTCGCGCAGTGTACGCTGCATTTGCGACAGGCTATCGTGCTGTATGCGCACCGACTCCAGTCGCTCCTCGGTGTCCTTGAGCTTCTCCTGCAGCACCTCGATCTCCTGCTTGAGCGTATGCTCGCGCGTGATCGACATGGCCATGTTGGCCGTCACCTGTTCGATGGGCGAGGTAAGCGTCGACACAAGTTGCTTCGGCGACGCCCCGACTGACTTGTCGCTGTACATGGCCATGGGACGTATGGGCAATGTGGTGTACAAGGAGGCAGTTGACTTAACCGATGTTGTCATTGTCACAAGACTCATTTCCTGTTCGTTGTCCTGTACGTGATCGTGT
The DNA here is from genome assembly GCA_037044495.1 of Stegana nigrithorax. Taxonomy (NCBI): domain Eukaryota; kingdom Metazoa; phylum Arthropoda; class Insecta; order Diptera; family Drosophilidae; genus Stegana; species Stegana nigrithorax. Next base: position 10,998 of record JBAMBQ010004059.1, read on the forward strand.
TGTTGTTGTTGTTGCTGTTGTTGCTGTTGGTGGTGTTTCTGCTTCTGTTGCTGTTGCTTTTCGTACAGACTGTAGGCACGCGGCAGTGTTTGACATTGATCCTGATAAGTGGCACTGCAATTGGTCTCCAACTTGGTAGTTAAGGAACCACGACGTGGATTTAGCGAAATGACGCTGAAACCGTCACTAGAAACAGCTCCACCGCCACTGATATTGTTCCTGTTGCCAGTGCCGGTGCCGTTGCCGTTGCCGTTGCTGCTGTTAACTGAATTGCGCAGCTCGCTGACACCAAATGTAGTTCCTATGCTTAGTGCGGCTTCTGCTCCCCTACAGAGTTGTTCACCCGAGGGTTGATGATTTCGTACTGGACTTAATAATTGCGTTGTTGTTGCTGGCCGTGCGTACTGCGGCGGCTGCTGTTGCTTTTGCTGTTGCTGTTGCTGTTGGTGGTGCTGCTGATATTGTTGTTGTTGTTGCTGTTGTTGTTGCTGTTGCTGTATGCTAACATTACCAGCCTGGCGATTATTTATAAAATCGCATTTACTGCCATCACCGACACGTGCTACACCTGACAGCGCCGTCGATTCGTCACAAAACGTTGCCACCTCTGCGTGCGTTGCATTTATTCTGGCCGCAGTGGCTGCGCCAGTTGCTGTCACAATCGCTGCCGTTGTCCCTGCTTCTGTTTCTGCTGTTGCTGTTCCTGCTGCTGCTGCTGCTGTTGTTGTTGTTGTTATTACTAGTGTCGTTGCCTTCGCAGCCACTTTTGTTGTTATCGTTTGTTGCGTGGCATTTACCCCAACGTGTTGCAAGTCTTGCGGCAGTTCCAACGTTTCAATGCCTTCCGTTATTTCCTCCATCTAAAACAATAACAATAACAAAAACAAAAACAATACAATACATATGCATATGCTTATATGAAAGTACATACATAAGTAAAAAGGGGAAGAACACTACATTAAAAAAACAAACTCAAAAACAAAACAATTTCACAATAGTCGCTGCCAAACGACAAATGAAGAGACGGTGTGTAGGAGCGAAAGACGACGAAAAGCATGCAAAAGCAGTAGAAACAGAAAAAAAAACAAAACACCAAAAAAATGAAAGTCATTTATGTAGGTACATATGTATGTTATATACATAAACTTATACACATATGTACATAATATGTATGTATGTATGTTTTTAAATTAAGTTAAATCTATTGAACAAGAAAATAAACTTAAGAATAATTTTTTTGTTTTTTTTTTTTAATTTTTTTTGGTATTTTATTTCTTAATGTTTTGCGGTTTTTTGTTTACCTATTAAAAATTGGTATTAATTATTGCTGTTGTTGTAGGTGGCTGTGCGGCCGACAAGCCCAGGCGACAAATCATAACAACGCAACAAAAGCGACCCACAACAACAAGTTCCATTGCTTCAAGAAGAAAGTTCGATTGTTTCATTTGTTTCGTTTGTCTTCTTTTGGCCTTAAGTGCTTCTGTCATATGATATGTGCATCTGATTCATTTCTTTTTCTTTCCTTTGTTGGGCTTTTATTTTTGCTTTTTTCTATACGCCTAATGCGTTGACAGTTTTAAAATATTATTTTGTTGTTGTTGCTGCTATTGTGGTTTACAATTTGTTGATAGGCATTTTTGGATTCTTGTTGTTGCCATTATGTTACAGTGGTTAAATGTGCGCTTTAATACGCTGATATTGTTAATTTATACTGCCCACGCATGCCGTGCTGCACTGTGCGACATAATTGTGATTGTTGTTTTTGTTGTAGCTTTTATTGTTAAAGCATACACACGTTACACGCAAGTTAAGTTGTCTTCAAAACTGATACCACTTTCCATTTTTTTACAAACAAGCAAAAAACACAAAAACTTGTACAAAATTAGAAAAATACGAAAGAAAAAAAGAAAAACAAAAACAAAAAATTCAACAAAAACCAAAAAACCACAACAAAAGCTCCATCAACAGATCATTCGCTTTCATTGACTTGTGTCGTCTCAGGAGGACAAGTGGCTTTAGTTTTTTTTTTTGTTTTTCGCTTGTTTGCGCTGCTGTCTTCTTTTTCTATTGCCCCTCTCAGTGGGTGCGCTCTGTCCTAGACAACAAAGCCTCGAGAAGAAGTCAGTCTGCATTGTCAATTAGAAAAATGTAACACAAGCCGATAACTAAGCTAATACAGATACAGATCAGCAACGTGTAATGCGCGATTCTCATGTGTACCGATGACAATTTGCAATATGCCAACTTTTGGCCAGCTAGGTTAGGCAGCAATTAACACGCTGGCACACTTTGGCTTACGATTAGTCATATGTGAATACAATTTATTAACACAAAAGCGAGAGCAGCTATTAATGAGAGCAATTTAATTGCAATAATGTTAAATGAGTAAATAAAACATAAAAAAAAACAACCCGATAACAATTAATGATTTTTATTTTTATTTTTTCATATTTATTTTGTTTGTTTTATTGAACATTTTGTGTAAATATAGAAAGTCAACAACAACAATGACGGTAATCAAATTAACAAGCAAACAACAAACGACAGCCAAGCAAAGCGAAGCGCAGCAAAGCAATAACACAACAAACAAACAACAGAGTAACAGCGTTGAGCGCATTCATTGTATTGTATTTACATAAACTAGATTAAACGGCGTAGCCGAAGAAATTTACAATACAACAGCGAAAACCCACAACAACACCAGCAACACCAGCAACTCCAGCAGCTCCAGCAGCCCCAGTGGCCGCAGTAGCAGCAAGGCCAGCAATATTAATAATCACAACAACAAAAGCAAAGCAGCAATAAACGTTTTGTATAGTTATGCTTAGTTAAAAGCTTAAAGAGTGAGTTAATAACGTTGACAAGAGAAGCACAGCACAGCACAGCATAGCGACAGCAGCATTATAAAAGAAAGTGAAGCTTATGTTGGCTTGGTGTCATGTAGCGCATTGCCATTTTGAAACAATCGCAATAAACTGCTAATTTAATTTTATTTAAAAGAAAAACACCTGACAACTTTATTGGCTTTGCATTGATCTTTTTGCCGCTTACAGACATGAACAATTAAATCTTAAACTAATAATAATAAATGTTAGCGATGCAATTTTATATATGGCAACACCATAGTAGCCATATACAATATTAATGCGTATAAAAAAAAAAAAAACCGAAGCCGAACTAAAACGATGGTGCCATAGTACGTCACGCAATCTCAATGCAAAGAATGTCAACCCGATACCAAAGAAGACGACGAAGAAGAAGAAGAAGCGTAGAAAACAACAGCTGGGGGAATTAACATAAATAATCAATCAATTAGAGTAGCGAGACAGCAACGCCATAACATTAAGATTCCTGCAACAAAGCCGTGGTCGGTAACATCGAAAGTTTCAGGCCGCTCAGCGACATTGAAAGTGTGTTACACGCGTGTACCTGCGGCTGAACACTCTCTTAGTTGTTGCTGTTAACATACACCCATGGGGTGTATACACGTACGGCACATTGGGCCAGTAGCAAACTCTTTAAGCAATTTAAATTGCCAGTAATTGCCTAAATTCGAACAGCTGCGAAACGAATCAAGTGATAAACGTTTTGCTTGAAGCTTGTTGCCAGTATTGCTGTTATTCAGAAACTGAAGTTGTTACCCTTGCAGCAAACGTAACCATTTTACAGTAGCAGCAGCAGCAGCAGCCGCAGCAGCAGCAGCCGCAGCGCAGCAATAGCAACTGTAATAGTCACAGTCGCGAGCAACGCGAGCTGTTGAGTGAACGAGCCAGCGAGCGAGCGAGCGAGCAGGCAGCATTTGACCACAACATCTGCCAAACGGTCGCTTTGTCTGCTTCGCTGTGTCGTCGGTCTTCTCTACAAGAGAAGCGTATGAATGTGTATTTGAGCAAGTCAAGCTTTTTACAGCAGCATTATAAAATTTAACAGCGAGCGCGCGCGCGCGCGTATATTTACATAAATACCGCAAACACACACACACACGCACACACACACACACACATACGCCACACGCACATATGTATATATATATATATATGTATATATATGAATATATATGTATATATACTAAAACACACACGTTCGCACGCACACACAGTTGGCAGCAGCAGCAGTAGCAGCGGCTGCCTGATGGCAACAACAAACACAAGACAATGAAATGGCAATACTTTCCCAGTTGAGGTATAAAAGCGCTTGACGACCAATGGGACATGTCTCATTAGTGTTTAGTGCCAGATCTCGCAAAGATGTTTGTCGGGAGATCACAACAAAGTGTAACAACAGCAATAACAACAACAAGCGAAGCTACGACGACTGCGTCGCCAGCAAGAACAGCTCCGAGAGTGTCACGACTGCTCACGCTTTTCAGTTGCACGTTGCCGTTCGTGTTGTTGCTGAGCTGTGCGCCTGGCCATGTCGCATGGGGCATGTCCATCGACCGCTTGGCTGTGGAACGCAACGAGCTGCAGCAGACGCCGCAAGCCACGGCCGCCACTTCAGCTAAGGATGACGTGCTCGTCGACGATATGCGTTTGACGGCCGTGCCGGCAGCCTACGACACGGATATGTATATGCTGGTGCCAGCCTCGGTGGCGGCCAGCGTGCAACACGTCGATGACGCGGTTAACCACAACACCATTGAGCACGGCAGCATCAGCGACGCGGATGGCGGCGAGGCCGACGAAGATGCGGCCACCGATGGCGCGTCGCAGAACGACATGCTGATGCTGGAAAGCGATAATACGCCGGCAATGCAGATAATGGAGCTGCCCAGCTATATTGATGTGGCCAACGAAGAGGCCGAGAAGCCGGCAACTGCTGACAATAGCAGCGAGCACGAGAGCAAAACCGTTGAAGGGCTAAACAATGCCGGCGTTGAGACTATCGAGCAGCTGCAACCCGTAGACGATGAGACATTCAAGTACACCATGCCCATGACGTCGCTTGGTATGGCGGAGCAACCGCAGCAGACGTACGTTGAAAACGTGGCCGAGTCGGAGCCGCAAATAGTAGCCACCATTGAGACAGAAGCAGAGGCTGATGTCGCTGCTACTACCGACGCTTACATGCCTGACGTGATCGAGGGCGAGACAAACGAATCTGCAGAGAAGCAGTCCATAGAGCAGACGACGGAAGAGAAGCCGATCATGAACAGCCAAGAGGCTCAGGTGGAAAACGCAGCCAATGTAGCTGAAGCAGCCACAGAAGCTGCGCCATCGGATATAGACTCGGCGACTGACGCTGAGATCACAATTAACGACAGCATAGCCGAGACAGCAACTGACGCCATGGAGGAGCCAGTGGAACAGCCAAGCGCTGGGAGCGACGTACAACCCATGGCTGCACAGTTCGACACTCATGTCGATAGAACGGCAGAAGCTGTTGAAACCGAACCAGCTGACAATGAAATGGACGCAACAGCAACAGCCACAACGGAAAATCCCACAGTGAGTCAAGACCTGGCAGCTGGTGAGGCAGACTTGGCAACGGAAGTGACTACTGCGTCACCGGTTCAAGCCAATGACGATGATGCAGCAAACGCAGCCAAAGATGAACTGGCTGACACAGCGCCAGCGGCAGTACAGCAGAGTGAGCCATTGGCAGATGCCACAAAAACTGAAACTATTTTGGAAGAGTCGTCTAATGAAGACATAGCTAGCCCAGCGCATGCTCAGCAGCTGCCAATGTTGCCCGCAGCTGAACCAGAAGCGGCTGAATCGGCTGGCGCAGAACTTATTGTTGCACAGAAGCCGCTGGAGCGAATTGAACCCCTGGTGACGGCTGCGTCATTAGAAGCAGCGAATAAGCAAGACAAAGACAAAACGATTTCCATGGCCAGCGACCTGCAGAGTGAGAAACAGCAAGTGGCAGCCGAAGCCGAAGCCACTTCAGCGGAGACACAACGTCCCGCTGAGCAAGTAGCAACGCACGACCCCGCCGAACCCGCTGCTGTCAGCACACAAATCCAAATGGATGAAGTCGAACTGCAAAAGACACAAGAACAGCCGGAGGCAGAGGCAAATCTCGCAGCCCATGACTCTGGAATTTCCATGCTGAGCACAATTCTACAAGCGCCCGTGAGCAGCTCGACAACGTCGACTTCAGCGATAGCGTCGCCGTCGGCGTCGGCGTCGGCTTCACAACCCATAAAGAGCGTCGACAACATGCTCAACTACGTAAATGCCACTTATACGCAACTCCAGCAGCCGCAGCCTGAGCAGGCAGCCTTCAAACCGCCGCCGGCGCTGTTCAACTCGCATCTGCGACGCTACGATGGCGCACAGGTCTGGCGCATCCTGGTGCAGACCGACAAGGACAAGAGGATGGCTGATGAATTGCAAACGAAATACGGTAAGTGTTCATCTCACATTCTCTCATGACCAATCATGCATGCTAATCGTTTCCTTAATGATCCATGATTCATGGATTTTACTTCGCGGCATGCGTGCTGCATACAAAATGCAGGCGCCGTGCCCTGCACACACCTTAACAGCTGGGCTGCATGCGCAATGAGCATGTGCACGCCTGTACACGCATACCTCCCGACAATTCAATTAGCGAAAACGCTCCAGTCAAGGTTAAGCAGCAACTGATTACACAAGCGTAGACAGTTGAAAATTATATGGCAAAAAAAGAAAATAATTAAAAAGAAGAAGAAGAGTACCGCTTGTTACACCCTGTCATTGGCATAGAGGCAAATCTAGCATTTGCACGTTCCAAAATAGCCCCGCCTCCTCCTGCTCCTACATATCTCATTGCAAATGTGCTAACAACAGCTAAACTCCTCCAAACTCTTTTCCACAGATGCACAACTGTGGAAGGAAGTGAAGCAAGAGGTTGACTACTTGCTCAAGCCGCAAGTGCTGGGCGATGCCGAGCGTCACATACGCGCAGCTAATCTCTCACGCACGGTGCTCATCGATAATCTGCAGCAGGTCATTGAAGTGGAAAATCCGCCAGCGGAGGAAATCGCACAGCTACAAAATCGCAAGGGTAAGTCGCAGGCGACGGATTGAGTGGGTCAGGCTGGGCCAACTTGTTAGGTGTCAGTCGAAATGTCTGTTTAACGCGTAGTCCACAGACTTTCTGTCGTGTTTCCAACTTTCACATTAGCCACGTCGTTGTGGGGTTGGGAATGTGCCAAAAAAAAGAGCAACGTGGGCGTGTCGTGCTTGAGATCATAAAGCGTTTACATTTTATTTTTTCTGTCTTTGTTTTTTCTCTGTTACACGTACAAGTCACTGACATCTGTCATAGAAACAAGCTAAAACATGCTCAAGAAAAACAACAAGAAGAAGCAAAAGCAAATGACTAAACTAAATGGGAGAAAGTTGCACAAATGCAGTCGCCGCCCGCACTTGCCTGTGAGCCGCGTATTGTGTGCATTGAATTGTTTTATTGTATTGCATTAATGGGTGTTTTGGCAACTACAACTATCGCAAAGAAAACAACAACAAAAACAAAAACAAAAGAAAAGGAAAACAAGCAAAATAGAATACTCGTACACGAGCAGCATAAGGTGAGAACAGAGACAGACAGCGTCGGTCTTAATTCGCTCGCGACGCCTTCTTGACACCTCTAACGATGTGCTCTGCTTCGCGTTGCTTCGAACTGTGATGTGTCGCGAAGTCACAGGACACGACACATGCGACATGCTGTTGTCTTTTTTTCTTAATTTTTATTTATTTTTTTTTGGGCAAAGCTGTTAATTTTGTGGCATGTTCGCGCAAATGAAGACACGAATTTTTGAACAAGTTGCGATATTTCGGTTGTCGGCATAGACGAGAGTATGCGTGGATGGGTCAGGATGGTGGTATGGAGGGAATGTGGTGGGCTCGTGCGCAACCGACAGACAGCCCAGGCCATTGTTTAATCAATAAAAATTTAACGCCGACGTACGTATGTGTATGTGCATATGTACGTACCACATTGGGGTAACAACATTTAAAATCAAATTACAATTACCCCACTAAGCGATCGCAGCCGTGTGTGTGCCGGCTGACGCAAGGGCGGCAAAAGCAGCTACTTGTTTTTGGGGTAGTCGCAGCGCATTTAATTTCCGCCAAAGGAATAGAAAGGAAATCAAGCAGCTCAGTTGTTTACGGTTTAGTTAGGTTAGGATGGCTAGGCTAGCTACTCTAGAGCATTGCAAGTAGCCGATGTTATGCTTTCATACATTAACGCTATTGTGTGCTCTGCATTTCTAGGGCATCGTCTGACATGGCAGGCATACCATCGTTTGGAGGACATACACGGCTTTGCTGACTACATGGCCAAGACGTACCCGGACATTTGCGCAGTCGAAACAATTGGTTACTCTGTGCAAAGGCGACCACTCAAGATACTGAAGTAAGTATTGCACTGAGCATGCATAGGAGGAACAGAGAAGAAAGCAAATATTTCCTTTTTTCAGAATCTCAAATGGCAATGCTAGCAATCCCAGCATATGGCTGGATGGTGGCATGCATGCGCGAGAATGGATTAGCCCGGCGACAGTCACATACATAGCCAATCAGCTAATCGAGGGTTGGGAGGATCTGCCCGACAATATGCGCAACATTAACTGGTACATACATCCGGTGGCCAATCCCGATGGATACGAGTATTCGCATACAACTGATCGTCTCTGGCGTAAGAATATGCGTTCGCACGGACGACAGTGTCCGGGAGTCGACCTCAACCGTAACTTCGGCTATAAATGGGGCGGCAAAGGCACCTCGGCCAGTCCCTGCTCACAAACCTATCGCGGCAGCAAGGCCTTCTCCGAACCAGAAACCTTCTACATCTCGAAATTCATAAGCAGCTATCCACGTGACACGTTCCAGGCGTATCTCTCCTTCCACAGCTATGGCCAGTATATACTCTATCCATGGGGCTATGACTATCATCTTACGCAAGATCGTTCCGATCTGGATCGTGTCGCACGACAGGCAGGCACGGTAAGTACACAATAGTTGACTAGAAAGCCCTTGCATCCACACTATTAACCATGTTGTCACTTGCAGAGCATTACCAAGCTGACGGGTGTCAAGTACACGGTTGGCTCTGCGGCGACGACACTTTACCCAGCCGCCGGTGGCTCCGACGACTGGGCCAAGGGCATTGCGGGCATCAAATACTCCTACACCATCGAAATGGGTGACACGGGCCGCTATGGCTTCGTGCTGCCCGCCAAGTTCATACACTACAATGGCAAGGATGGCTACACCTTCGTCGAGACGGTGGCGCGTGCCATCACATCTGCCCAGCAAGGCCGCAAACGTACCTTTTAGTTTAATTTGCGTGGAGCACGGCTTCGCTACTCTAAGCTAAACTACTTAATTATTTATTTATTTATTTATTTATTTATTGTGTGTGTAATGTGTTTTTTTTTTTCTAAAGCAATTTTAAGTGATCTAACGTGGAATATTTATTTAATTATATTTATTGAATTTATTTATATTAATGAATCAGTTTTTTTTTTTTTGTCAGTCTATTTTATTGTAGCCAAATTTTATATATTTAAATAGACTGGAAGTTTGTTTAATGCTTATTGAAATGTTTTAAAGAAAATTAAAGCATTGAAAATGTCAAGAAAAGAAATTTCAACCGTTTTCCTTTGTTTGCTTAGTAAACCGAAGTATAATGCAACACAATGCAATAGCCATGTTGCCATTGCTTGGCTGAACCGCAATGACCTTGAACTTTTGCCACAAAAATGAATTTGCCAGATACTGCTTGCTTGCCTATTAGCTTGTCTGTCCTTGGCAGATACAAGTTTGACAATGAGTGGACAATATATAGAGCTCAGAAGATTTCCCATTTTGCAATGGGCAGGGGTTAGGGGACAGTGTCGCACAATGGCATTACAAATTTAAAAGTCGAAAAACTTGGGCAAGTCTTTACAATACACACCACTAACAGGCAGAGAACCCAACTTGCATTTGCATCAACAATAACAACAACAACTCAACAAAGAGTTGAGTGCATATCAGAGTAAAAGTATCCTGCTGAAACAGGACTCGTGTATTGTGCTTAGGTAAGCTACACTGTAATGTGGCTGAAACTGAACCCTGAAATGCCAAACTTCAACTTCGCGATGCCATTTCGAATGGCATTTGAGCTACACTTGGCCGAATGTTTAAGGTATTCGGGTTTTTCGTACAACTTAATAGCCAAAAATGTTATAATTACTTTAGAAACAATGTGGAGCACATTCCCGATTAGAGAATCGAATCACAAACCGATGAAGAGTTTAAATATGTTTATCAAGCATTCTACATAAGACGCTTCCTAATATAGCCTCGTCAAAAATGTTCTGTTTTGTAATATGTTATCATGTTAATGATTTAATATGCTAGAAAACGATTCTAGACCAAATAGGCGTAGTTACAAAGTTAGGATCGCGTTCATCTAAACTGAAAAAACCTATATTTAGTTTTAATTGTCAAAGTGAAACACCAAAGTAAAAGTCAAGAGCACAAAGGCAACAACACCGAAAAGCAAAAGACAAAAAATAACAGAAGAAACAAAAAACTTGAAATGATAATAAAACAAAAACAAAACAAAAAAAGGGGATGGGGAAACCAGACATGATTTAAACAAAATGAAGTGAAACTTAGACACAAGAAATAATTTGCTAGCTTGTGTTTATCACGATGAATATAAACTGACCCGAACCGCGTATTAACGATATTAATGATCAACGCGATATATGTTGTGGCCTACTGTGCGATGATGAACTTGGCTTAACCGATGCTGCAGCTGCTTCTGCTTCTGCTTCTACTGACGGACGGCATAGTTGCCGTTGAAGGTGAAGCGTTAGACGCGGTATGTGTGAAATTTTACAAGCAAAAAAAAAAAAACAAAAAAAACAAAAGCGGTTACGGAGCTATACATATAGATACATATATGCAAAACAAGGCAGCATAGTACCGATTAACGGCAAAAATACAAACACTAAAAATAAAATCTAAAAAAGAAAAAAAAAAAAAACAGAAAAAATTTCAAACGGTTCTTTTACTCGCTTATACACACAAATATACGCGCAAAAATTGACTTTACGATTTGCTACTTTGCTACCTGGTCGGAGTTCAACTCCATTGTGTTAAGTTTTCTATGGACATTTGGCAATTTGTCGCAGTTTGGTTTGGATCGTAGCCGCATAAAAAAGACAAAATTCGCTGATTACGCGAAATCATGTGGAAGACGCGTCGTTTGGTCTACGCTGCTTTGGCGGCACTTGTTGCACTCACAGCCGGCGCCGCTGCGACGCTAACAAGGAACGAGAATTCAGCATCCGGCGACACTGACACCGACACCGGCATCGCCGCCGGCAGCGGCAGCAACAGCAATTTTCTAATGCATTTGCCCTTCTTCGGCGGCGGCGTGCGCAATCTGCTGCGCTACATACGACCCAATATACACTACGGACGCAAGTCGGATTTTCGCAGCGACTACGATGAGAATTATATGAACTATCATGGCGCGCAGCTCTGGAAGCTCAATTTCAACACGACGCGCAAGCGACCTGAGCAGCGGCCGCCTGCGGATTTTGAAAAGTTCGTCGAGCAATTTGGTATGTTATTGTTATTGTTGTTGTTCTTGTTCTTGTTCTTGTTGCTGCTGCTATCGTTAAGCGTTAGAAAAAAACAAAAAATAGAATGGGGCGTTGGCTGCGAAAATCAGCTAATGAACTCGCTGCGTAACTTCCATGTAGCAGGCACGTTTGGCCAAATTGGCTTTGATTGCTTCACAAATTGGCGCGTGGCAAGTCAAGCGGTCAGCGGCGGTTACTTCATTTGTTTCACCCATTGGGGGCACTTCAACATCTTCTGTTATTGACCTTTTGACCAAGTTCTGCTTCGGCTGCTTCGGCTGCTGCTGCTGCTAGGGGGGAGTGGCGCAGCACACACACACACACACACACACACACACACACACACACACACACACGCACACACGGTTAAGCTACCAATTGCCAATTGCCAGCAATCAGCTGCCAGCAGTGGCAGTCAGAACTCAGTTGAAATGGATTTTTGTGAATGAAATTAAAAGAATGTTCGCACTTTAACCTCCCAGCGCCGTTGAACTGCTGAAGAGGTCGTTGGCGTTGTGTACGCGGCCAGCGGCAGCCAGCGGCAGCCAGAACAGCTTCAGTCTGCACAACACCGTATCGTGTCGTTGGCTCGTCGTCATCAGCGTCGGCCGCGGCTAATGCTGCTGCTGCTGCTGCTGCTGCTGCTGCTGCTGTTGATGATTGTTAACAACCTGATATCGGTCAGTATTTGCTTTAATTTTGTTAAGACGTTTGCGAAGAAACACGACCACAAATGTCGCCAGCGGTCAGCGGTTGGCTAGCGGCCAGCAATTATGATGTTCTTGAATAAATTTTGCATAATTTAACGGGCAGAATGTATGCGGCTCAGCCCGCAAAAACTACAATCGACAGCGTCGCCCAGTTCAGTCGGTTTGTGTTGCGCGCTTGGTTTAGTTTCGGCTTTGGTTTTGGTGTTGGCATTGGCAAGAGGGCCGTCTTAGGTTTGGCTGGTGGCAGCATGTCGAAGTTGTTTACACTCTTGTGGCTAATCTTGGCCTTGCATTGCCTGTTGGCGGACGCGTACAACCGCAGCACGCTGCTTGTGTTGCGCAGTATACCGGGCTTGCCCACATTTTGGCTGACCAGCACTGTGCAGCAGGAGCTGTACGAGAGCACGTTAGAGAATCTGCAATGGTTGGCGCCAACCGATATACGCCGCTTCAATGTTTTCTCGCCCGATTCGACATATCAGATAAACCGGCGCTATCGCAACGGCGGTCAGGTGCATCGTTACTATGGCTATCAGCTGTGGAAGTTGCACGAGACGCAGCTTAACGATCCGAAGTTGAAGTCATTCTGGCGTTACTTTGGTCTGATTATCGCATTCGCGCTTGCTTGTTCGTGTATTTGACAAATTCTTCTCTGCTTCTTGCAGGCAATGAGGTCTGGAACATAAACCAAGATGGCATCGACATATTAATCGATCAGAAGAACACGGCCAGGGCTAAGGAGTTCATGGCGAAGGTCGATTTCAGCTACAACATCATGATCGACGATATAGAGACGGCCATTGATGAGACCTACATGGAGGTGAATAACAGCAACGCGCAGATGCCTTGGCTGGAGCGAGAAGAGACGATTATGAACTGGCATCGTTATCATGATTACGGCGACATACAGCAATTTATGCAGCACATACTGGAGATCTATCCGGACATTTCGGAGATCGTGCAGATCGGTGTTACAAATAACAAACGTCCACTTGAGGTTTTAAGGTTAGCATTGGCATTTCTATTCGTGGCAGTAAGTCATGCATATCGATTACTTGCAGAATCTCCAATGGCGATCCCACAAACTGGGCCGTATTTATTGACGCTGGTCTGCAGGCACGCGATTGGCTCAGCCCCGCCGCGCTTACTTATGCTATTTCGAAACTAACATGGCTCTGGCTGCAGCCAACGTTTCCGACAGAGACGCTCTCACAGGAGGAAATGGACGCACATGAAGATATTATGCACAACATCGATTGGTATTTCCTGCCTGTCGCTAATCCTGATGGTTATCAGTACTCGCGCATAACCGATCGCCTTTGGACTAAGAATCGCCATTACGATAGCGTATCCGGTTGCTATGGCGTCAACTTGGATCGCAACTTCGAGCACGAATGGGGAGGGGCAGGCTCTTCGAGCAATCCATGCAAGAACCACTTTCGCGGCGCAACGGAATTCTCCGAACCGGAGACACGCGCCATTCGCAATTTCGTTGAAAATATGAAGGAGTATTTGGGCGCTTACGTCTCCTTCGGCGGCTACGGCCAGGCTATCACATACCCCTGGGGCGATGCCGACTTTATAACAGACAATCAGCGTACGCTGCATAAAGTGGCCAAAAAGGCGGTATACAATTTTCGTCGCCTAAACCATGCTGAGTACAGTGTCGGCTCGAGCTATCGCATGAAAATGGCGCGCGCAGGCAATTCTGCGGATTGGGTGCAGTCACACATCAGTCCGCGTTTTGTCTACAATGTATTCTTAAAGGATCAGGGCCGCTATGGCTATCTGATGCCGCCGCATTACATCGTCGAATCGGGCGAGGAGGCATTTGAGTTCATGCGCACCATTGCCGCTGAGTTGCAGTAGTTCGACTGTAATCAGCGCAACCCACTTATGCATTTATTTACGTATATAATATTTAATACAATGTATTATTAATATTTATTGTCACAACCATTTATCATTTTAAAGATTTTTTTTTCTAATCGAATAAAATTAATTTCCAATATATAATAAAACTTACGTTACTGATATTAAAAAAAGGTGGATTTCGCAGTTATTTAGCTTATATAGCAATAATATGCATAAAAGTATGCAATTTGTTTTTCATTCTTGGGATTATATAAACAATATGAGCCCAAAAGTATGCAATATTATATACAATCATTGTTCTTTTGTATTTGGTAAAGGGATTTTTAAGACGCAGAACTTCTTCGAAAAAAGAAGGTTAAATTAGAATAGTATGCTACTATTGTTGTCGAATATGTAGGTACAAGGACTAGAAACAAAAAAATATTCTAGCGGGAAGGAACTGACAGAGCCATAACAAAACCTTGACCGGTTCCAAAATCTTTTCAATCTTTTGCGCCTTTATACAAATTATAATAAAATTGTAATTTGTCGTGTTTGTTAATTTTTTTTTCTATTTCGAACTTATAAATAATTAACATAAATGTGCGATATACACAAAAATAGTGAATAACTGACCAAACCGAGGAAATTTGTTACATAAAAAAAAGTAAAAAAAGGCAATAATAAAAGAGTATACGCATATAATTACGAAAGCAATTTGACACATTTCTACCGATTAAACATTTATAATTATGTAAGAAAAATTTTGCAAAAAGCAAAACAAAAACAACGAAAAAACAAACTTTGCAAGCCAATCAACTGAACGCGATATGTTAAAACAGACAAACTGGACAAAAATTAGAATAAAGAAATTTACAGCGAAAACAAAAAACAATAACAAAAACAAAAACAGCAGAAATAAATAAATAAACGTTTGCATATACATATGAATGTATGTATGAATCTGTGCAAGCGAAAAACTGCGCATTAAGTGGCAGCGTCAAAGACCTGCGCAGCGGGGCTAGCCAAAGCGCGTTGTAACGGATTAAAAGAGAGAGAGAGAGAGAGAGGAAGCGAATAACACAGGAAGAGGGAGAGAGCGTGCGAGTAAGGAACTTTCACTTTCAATAGAAGCAGAAACAAGCCACTGACAATGCATGGAAAAAAACAGAAAAAGTAAGCAACAACACAAGAAATGTGTGCACCAGGGCAGCGGAACGGAGCGGAGCGGGCTGATGCTGCTGGCAATGGAGTTGCCAGACATGCAATGAAGCAAGTAAACGACATAAGTGCAGCATTGACGCTGTGGCTGCTGGCATTAAACCACTGCGAAAAACTCACACGAGTATCGCAGAGCAGTTGCCTTGGGCCACTGAACAACGCGACTTGAGATAGAAAACAATAAAATGAAAACAGCGTTGAATACTGCAAAGACGAAGAGGCTAATACAGACGCCGAAGGAAAACCAATCAATAGCGCAAAGAAAGTGATTCAAATGTTCATAGCGAAACAATGCCAAAGGGCAATACAATAATGAATCAGTTGTGGAGGCAGCGCAGCGCATGCTGCATTGATGTTACTCTTGTTGCCGTTTCATGTCGTTGTTGTTGTTGTTGTTGTTGTTTTCACTCTTATCGTCGCTAAGAAATAAGACAGTGAGAGTTACCGAAAATCAAGTTAAAGAAAGCTACAAACGAACGAGCAAAATCGAATGTCAAGAGCATGATAATGCGAAATACATAATTGTCCAAAATAAAAAAAAATAAAAATAAAACAAATAAATCACAAAACGAATAAATCTAGACAGTAAACACACAATAGATAAAGTGAAAAGTTCAAAACCCAAGTCATTTTATTTTTGATTTTATTTCTTCTTTTTTTTTTGGTAATTTGAAACACAATCAATTTAATTTAAAATTAAGACGCACTAATGACTTTAGTGTGCGTTCTATTTATTTTATTTGCAACATTTATTTTTGTTGCAAAAGAAAGTAAAAACATTTAACTGGGTCATTTGCGATGACTGTCTTCGCTGCCGGCATCTACGATATTTAAGTCAAGAAAACGAACAAACGAACAAAACCGATACACAGACACAGACACAGATCCACACACACACTGAAGAACACACGATAAGCTCAATGGAAATAAACAAATTAGTAATTGACAAAAGAAGAGAGCAGCAACAACAACCGGACGACTGTTTCTTGGTTTTTCTTTGACAGCAGCAGTAAGTACTAATAATTTTTGTATGCTACAATACAAAACAAACAACAAATTGAATAAAAACACAACCGAAATGAGAGAGAGCGACGTACAGATGCAACTTGTAGTTTACTTTCAAAGTAAGATTATCGCTGCATACTTAACATACGATAAAGCAGAGCGAACAAAAAAAAAAAAACAAAACAAAACAAAACCAACAAAAAATCAGAAAAAAACAAACACATCGCAAATGATATTTAAAAACTGACTTACTTTGATTTGCATAGTATGTACATAAGTACTTAACGCTCTCACTCTCTCTTTCGCTTATCACTCTACAAGAGTGCTGCTGGTCTCTCACTGAGATGTACGAACATTTTTAACAATGCAGCCTAAAATGACTGCGGCGTCAGTAGCTTAAAGTTAGAGTAAACAGCGCATGCGCGTATTTGTAAAACACACATATGCATAAATGATTCGGATAGAACAGCAATGCAAGCAACAAAATAACACATGTGCACCCAATAAAACGCATATGAAGGAACACGATGCAACAACAACAATGGGAAAGACAGGATGAATTAATGCATTTTCGACTTAACATCTTAATGCATAAACAACAAAAGCAGTAGCTTGCTCATTAGCACACACACCTGTTAAAAAAGACACACACACACACAGACGAACATACGCGCCCCAGCAACTCTCTTACGCTCTTACTTGCGCACTCTTTCCCTTATTTTAAAGTGGTTTCGATGCTGCTGCACGAAGTTCGGTTGTTTTTTTGTGTAATTTCAGTTTTTGATTGCGCCGCCGATTTTTTTTCATTATTTTTTTGTTGGCGATTGTTGCGACCATACACACATTTACTCGCATATGCTCGCTCTGTGCTCGTTTAACTGTTTGTTCCCCATTTTTGTTGGGTTTTGGATTTTTCTATATAAAAATTAAAGTTTTTACGTCTGCCGCATTTAGTCTTGCTTTCAGCGGCGCTGCGCGTGTATGCGTTGCGTTTGTGTCTTTTCGTTTTCGTTTGTTTTGGTCTCGACGCGAGTGCATCACCCGTGTGCAGCAGCAGTACAAGACAACATTCGATTGGCAACCAAGTAAAAAAAAAAACAAAAAACAAGAAACATCACTTAAACAGTTCAAAAAGGCTACGACGCATGCGCAAATGTAAGATATTTTCTGCTAATATATATTTTTTTTGGGTATTTTATTTTGAAAAGTGAACCGGTTAGCATAAATGGAGAAAGGAAACCACTTCCGCTAAAAATGCTTCAAGTACATATGCGAAAAAACCGTAGCCTAGTGGCGCGCAGATTGCACAAATAGCCACACTGTGTTCTGTTTTTGAACATCGTTTAAAATAAACTGTTTATGCAACCTATGCACATGTGTCAATGTTTCGAGTTTATTATTACACACAAATGTCGAAGTACGCAGCAGCAGCCGCGTCAACAAGAACAAGGAAGTGGAAATGGGTTAAATGACTTGACTTACTGCATTTAGATGGGTTCTTTTGTGATCACTGACTTTTTCCGAGAAATTTTAATCGCACAGAAGCATCACAGCATATGCGGACGGATGTGATTCATCGTTTCACCAGTTTCTGTGTTTTTTTCTTTTTTTTTTTTTTTGCTTTTATGTATTTTTACTGTGACGTGATAAAAAAAAAATAAAAACATTAAAGACTAAATTTCTTTAAACAGAGAAACAAGTTCCAAGACGCTTATTAGCATTTAGGTGTGATGCGACGTAAGCAAACACGTCTAAGTTCACTTGCAAATATAAAATCCAAATAACACTTGTGTGCATAAAGTTATTAATAATAAAAAAAAGGAAAAAACCAAACACAAAGATTTCAAATAAGTAAACGATAGCACATATGTACATACTCTTACCAACAATAACAATCGTCAGCAGGTACACACACGATATTCACACACCCACCGGTCTTTGTACTAAAAAATAAGTACAAAAACAAAAACAAAAACAAAAAAAAACAAAAAACACTATTTGTATGACGCAAAGAAATCCATCCCGCTTTTGAACTTCTCATAGCGTGCAGCGCACTTGAGCTGCTTGGCTGCTTATTGCAAAGGACACTTTCTCGAAACATTTATTACGATCTCACTCACTTTATTTTTAAAATCATTTGCTGCAGCTGTTTTCAAGAGTTTGGCAGCTTGTCTGAAGCACAAGAATAGAGTGTTGACACCAATCGGGCTGCCGTGCTCTGCAAAAGCTACACGTGCCCTCTGCACACCACATTGGCCACGGCAATGGCAAATTGAATTCAAATATATTTGCCTGTTAAAATGCCAGCCAAATCTGTCGCATTAAGTATGCGATAAGCGTGAAACAGAAAACGCGTCGAACTTGAGCAACTACACGTACAAACTCGTACGTAACTAGTAAAAACTAAAAACAATCAACAAATCACAAACAACAAAAAACTACATAATAGGCACAATTGCGTTTGCAACGGGTGCCTTTTTAAGCAATTCAATTGCGGATAGAGCTGAGCAGACCAACATGTGCATAGACAGTAAAAAAGAAAAAAAAAATAAAAATAAAACTAACAGTAAAGTACATAATAATAAAAACTAGAATTAATACTCGTAATAATTGTGTGGCAATTATTAAACGTAAATAAAATAAATTAAATGGCACATAGTAATGCGCACAGAGGCGACCAACTGTGCAAGGTATTACTAATTACAAATTTCCAGTTAACCGTATCTCATTAACAGCCGAACAGACACCGACGATAGGCAAAACAGTCGAGCAGCAGCAGCAGCAGCAGCAGCAGCAGCAGCATAAACAAACGGAAAGATGGACGGACGCGAGCAGATGCACGGCAGCAAGCCAATGGGAAAGCGAACCGCACTGACGCTTGCTTGCATTGGAGCACTGAAGACAGCGACGACGTTAAGGTTGACGTTGACGTTGACGTTGACATTGACGTTGCTGTGCCTGCAGCTGGCACAAGTGTCGGCGGGCTTCGACATTGGCAGCATGCTGCCAGTGGCCGATCGCAATATACATACGGGCAACAAAGTGCTCATCGAGCAGCTGGCGAATGCGACACGCGGCGCTGCTCAGGACAGAGGCAACAATAGCAACTTCATCGACGTCAACGAGATTCCGGTGCGCTACGACGAGGCGCAGCTGTGGCGCATCTACAATATATCGGACGGCATGCGGCGCAAGCTGCAGCTGGCGGAGACACTGGAGCACAAATACGGCGGCGTCATATGGAAGGAGAACTCAAAGTTCTTGGATATATCCATCAGCAAGGAGCAGCAGAAGGCGGCACGCAACTATCTGGCGGCGCACAATCTGAATAGTTTCGTGCTGCACGAGAATGTGCAGTCGCTGATCGAGGACGAGCAGCTGGATGGCGTACGCGCCACAATGGGCGTGGCGGGCAGCCGCATTAGTGAGTAGCAAAGGCCTGTGTGGCTGTTGCAGCACGCACTAAAGCACTTCTACCCCACAGGGAAAGCTTCGCGCAGTGGCATACATTGGCGGGACTATCACGATTTGGATGTGATCTATGGGTTTATGCGTGAGATACGCACCAAATTTCCCAACATATGCCGACTCTATACGATTGGCCAAACGGTCGAGGGTCGCGATCTCAAGGTGCTGCGGTGAGTAGTCAGTCACAGTCACAGACGAAGCAATCCATTAAGCAACTATGTGCCGTGTTTCGCCTGCTGTGCCGCCAGTTACATTTTAGATAGTGGAAAATTATCTGACTACTGTAGACATGAAAACGATTGTTGACTGATAATCACGTAACAACGCTGGCGGCATGGCTTGCGTGGCGGACAACAGGTTTAGTGCATTAGCTAATTGTTGGTTGGCTGATTGGTTGGTGTTGAGTGACGTGCTAAGCACGCGAACTGAATTCGCATTGAGGTTATGTGATCGCTGATTTTTCTTATGCTCATCCACAGAATTTCGGAGAATCCGCGGGACTACAAAAAAATATGGATCGACGGCGGCATACATGCACGCGAATGGATTAGTCCAGCGACAGTGACTTTTATACTTTATCAGTTGATGGCCAACTGGGAGAATCAGCCCGAGTACTTCCGCCGACTGACCTGGTACATAATGCCCGTCATGAACCCGGATGGTTACGATTATAGTCGCAAGGTGAATCGACTTTGGCGCAAAAATCGTTCACCCTCAAAACGCGCCAACTGCTTTGGGGTCGATCTGAATCGCAACTTCGACATCGGTTGGAACGGTTTCGGCTCCTCGACGAATCCTTGCAGCGACACATTCCGTGGCACATCGGCCAACTCTGAGCTAGAGACGCAAGCGGTTGTCACGTTTCTAACCAAGCGCAAACACAATCTGGATTCATATCTGACGTTCCACAGCTACGGTCAGATGGTAGTCTATCCGTGGGCCTACAAAGCGGTCAAGGTCAAGGACAGCGCTGCGCTGCAGCGTGTAGCTAACACAGCGGTGCAACGCATACAGCAGATAACCGGCACCGTGTATCGCGCGTCTGTCACGCACGAGGTGCTAGGCATCGCCGGCGGAGGCTCCGATGACTGGAGTCGCGCAGCGCTAGGCACCAAGTACGTGTACACCATCGAGTTGCGCGATCGTGGCAACTTCGGTTTCGTCCTGCCACCCAAGCAGATCAAGGACACTGCACTCGAGGGCTGGACCGTTGTGGAAGCAGTGGCGCAGGCAGTTTCCGCATAGGCGCCCTGGACATGACTAACTCAACCAACCAATCCAACCAATGTGTGTAGAGAAGCGAGTGACCGAGAAACCGAGCGAATGAGTGTGCGAATGAATGAGTGTGTGACTCTACTTATTTTATAAACTTATGTATGTCGATGGCATTTTTGACTAAATATATTTATTATGTATAATTAATGAAAAAGAAAAACTACACACGTAAGTCATGTTCTTTCCACTTACCGTGTCCTCATCGTCGTCCGTGTTGTCCAACAGCTGCGTGGCCGTGGCGTCGGCGTCAGTGTCACGTTCGTTTGCCGTATAATTCAGCATATCCTTTGGAGTCGACTCTTCCGATATAACTGACTCAGATGGCAAATTATCCACGAAGACGGCGAAACCAGCACCTGCTCCGCCACTGCCGTTTTCAATCGTTGGGGTCTGTGGCGTTGGTGTTGTCGATGAGTAGTGACTACGTTGCTCCCTATGGCCAAGTTGCAGAGAGTTGGCCTCTGCGGGCGGCAGCATGGCCAGTGATATCGCCTCGACCCTTGCGGACTGTAGCTTGAGAGTGGCCGCAGAAGGGCTGCCCATTCCATTAATAGGCTGCTGCAAATTTTCGATGCGGCGCGTGTAACGAGTATTCATTTTGATTTTGTTTTGATTTGACTGGGGACATGGCGTTGGCGATGGCAATGGCGACTGATTGCTCACCGTTAACTTTGGTAACACCGTCTTGTGAGCTGGCACAACGTCAGAATCGCTGATGCTGAAGAGAGCTTCGTCGCCACCACCTAAGCGCATCTGCTGTTGTATGAGTCGTTCGGCCTCCAGCAGCAGCTCGTCTACGGTACGCATGTCTGTGCTGTCTGCTAGGCGACTCACCTCCTGGAATATGCTCTCTGGATCGGGTTCGGCATCCATGCAATCTTGCTCTTTGCTTAGAAAATCCAATATAGAGCTGCTGGCGTTGAAATCTTCAAAATCACAGCTGGTAATATCTGATTTACCAGTGGAGGTTTTCATGCTCCTAGTAAGATTCGTAGCCAGTGCGGCTGTGGAATCGGATGCGGATGAGGGCGTAGCTCTTGAACGCATCTTTGGTGTTTGTGTTGTTGTTGCTGCTACTGCTGCTGTTACTTCCGTTGCTGTTGTTGTTGGTTTTGTTGTTGCCTTTTGTGGTGTTAACACTTTGGACATGTTTGTCTCTAAGTTTGTTTATGCTTTATAAGCGCGTTTTTATTTTTGTTACTGTTAATACTGCTGCTGCTTTACTGCGCGACATGTATACTTGCAAAAAATAATTTTAAAACCAAGAAAACTATACGAAATTTTGTTGTTCAACTCGAAAATAATACAGCAATTCAGCAGTGCTGCCAACCAACTCACTGGCAAAACAACAAAAACCAACAATCGGCCATTCTAACAGTCGTAAGGGCTGCTGAATCTGTACTTAACGATATGGACTTGGCAGCATTGGTTACCGCTGCGTCAGTTCGATTACTTTGAATTAATTTAATTTAAACGTTTCAAATTTTTGAAATTATCGAGATAAAAGCCAACAATGGTTAAAATTTTCACTGACAGTAACATTTATGTGTACTGACATTGCTGTTCCGCAATACTTAATGGCAAATGATGGTAGATTCTTCTATCCATACAAATTGCACTAAAAATATAAATTATTCACACAACAACGAATGTTTTCTATAATATGAATTCGAGCGAAGTGAAGCGAACTTTGGTGCTTCTTCTTATGCTATCCTATCCTATAGGTGATTTAGCGGATTTCTTTCAAATGGCATCTTTTCTTGTTGTTGTTGTTCGGGAAAACAATAAGAACATAGGTTTGCTTTGGTTGTTGTGTGAAATTTATTGAATATATTTTATAATTTGTGAAATCCATCGTAACGAACGGTCCTATATTCCTCGCGAGCACATGATCAATAATTTGAATGATGGTCACATTCGACCACATTGGATTCTGAAATCGAAAATTCATCTACTCGACCGATACTCAAACCGATATTTACCTGATAACACCCCTAGGGGTAATTCATTCATTTCATCAATTTTGCAGTGTCCGCTGTCGTTGAATTCGGAGATTACATTTTGTGAAATCAGTCGTTAACCAGTTCGGTTGTCGTGAGATCGGAGTTTAATTGAATTTTGCTATATATATTATTATTATTTGGGCGGTAAGTTGTATACAAAATAGTGCATAAAAATAAGTGCAAAATCATTTAAAAATTCTATTATGGA
Source organism: Stegana nigrithorax (assembly GCA_037044495.1). NCBI lineage: Eukaryota > Metazoa > Arthropoda > Insecta > Diptera > Drosophilidae > Stegana > Stegana nigrithorax. The sequence goes on from JBAMBQ010004059.1 coordinate 34,320, forward strand.
CTCAATTGTTCTTTTTAAACTTTTGTTTATGGAAAAGTGAAATGTCAATTTTCATTTTGGCGCTCCATTAAAGGTGGTGAATGCATAAAGGTGTACATACATAGTTTTTTTTTTTTAACAATTTTCAAAATGGCTGCCAGTAGTGCAGGCAGTGAATTTTCTCGAAAAAACCAATTTTAAATATCCTTAACATAAAAAAGTATTGTCGACATTATTTTTGGATTATTGAGGGAAAGAAATTAAATGCGCATTTTTTTTTTATATGGAATTTATTATGCGAGTTATGTTTTTATGCTGTTTATTTATTCCTTTGTTTTTTTTTATATTTTTTTTTTCTGCGGCGGTATGTCTGTATACGTGTTTTGTGTTTAGATACATGCATACACGAACATGAGTGCTTGTGCACCCGCTCTGTCTCATTGCTTTTGTTTACAGCTGTATTTCTCTATCTTGCTCTCTTAATTACCTACCATACACCACAAATTGCACCTTCTAAGTTTGGCGCAATATCGCCCCAAATGTTTGCTTTTAAGAGCTTTACCGCTATTATTAGGTGAAGTATACCAGTTATTACCCCCTATTGCATAACATTGTTTATACTTACTTTTTATCTAAATTGCTTGAAAGTTGTACTTCATTTGCCTGTAAAGTATTGTTTTGATACAAATGACCGTATTTGCGACGTAATTGTTCTTGTTGCTTCTGGAAATGAAAACTATTTAGTTGTCTCACTCGCACTTGTGGACGTGTCATTACATCCGCAAAATTTTTTTTATAGCCATCTTAATGACTAGGTTCCGATTTTGGGATTGCACTACCTTGTGTAATTAATTAGACAGTATACTTATTTTCATTCAGATTTTTTAAGGTTTCCAGAACCTTCTGCTAATACACAATGTAATTCGCCTTAAATTTTATGTTGACCTACAATCGGAGTGCTGGGTTTTCAGCATTATCTTCAGGCTGCAGAGGTATGTACACCTTAAGCGCCACTTGAAAAAAGTATTTGTCATACTTTTGACGGGTTTCAGCATTTTCGTGATTAGTGGTTTGTATTTTCTTCGAAACATGCATAAATGAAAGCAAGCAACATCACAGCCGTGTTTTTGTGCGTAGTTTACGAACAGCTGCATCAAATTTTTTGGCGCGTTTAAACGGCATTACGCTCTCCTGTGAGATCGATTCTCTGGTAATATGAGCATGCTTGAATAAGTCAAATATAAAGAAATACACGGATTAGCAGGTAGTGGTGGTGTGTTCCATACCATTCATTATTTTCACAATTATGTGTAATACTGTGTCAGCACATAAAAAAAAACAAAAACTACCCCCTATAACAAGCTAAGATCATTCGCGTCCGAGCTGAGCCAAATTAGATCTCAATTCAGTTGTGGCTTTGCCATCAATTGAATCGGACACGATTATAGTGTCCCATTTGGGATTATAAATTCTTCATAATTTTTTTATTTTATTAATTTTTGAATTCTTCATTTCCTTTTTATGAATCACTCGCGCAGCATTTAAGTCGCAGCAACAATGGCACGTACCAAGCAGACCGCTCGTAAATCAACTGGTGGCAAAGCCCCACGTAAGCAGTTGGCAACCAAGGCCGCCCGTAAATCGGCACCATCGACTGGTGGCGTTAAGAAGCCCCATCGTTATCGTCCCGGTACTGTCGCCTTGCGTGAAATCCGTCGCTACCAGAAGTCGACTGAGTTGCTTATCCGCAAGTTGCCATTCCAGCGTCTAGTACGTGAAATTGCACAGGATTTCAAGACCGATTTGCGTTTCCAGTCTGCTGCCATTGGTGCATTGCAGGTAAATAAAAAATGAGCACAATCGCTAATACAAATATCTGAGCTTATAAATAATTTACGACACATTCCGGTTTCTAAATTGCCACTGTTTTTTTTCTCTGTATAGGAAGCTTCTGAGGCCTACTTAGTCGGCTTGTTTGAAGACACCAACTTGTGCGCTATTCACGCCAAGCGTGTGACTATTATGCCAAAGGATATTCAGTTGGCTCGTCGCATTCGCGGTGAACGCGCTTAAACATCTAAAAGTAGCGTGCAACAACAGCCACGGCAGTTTCGGTCAGCCTTTGTCTGTTCTGCTGTTGGTTTTTATATGTATCACAAAGTATATATTAAATGTTTACTTAAACACAACAACAAACATACGTATAATAAACATTTTCGTTTAATTTCTATTTACTATATAAACACGCATACCATATTTAAACATTTAATTACAATATACATGCTTATATAAAATAAAATTTAATATGTAAAAGTAGTTAAACTTAAATATATATACGCGTCAAAATGTTTAGGGCGGCATTGTGTCTACCACGAAAAACAGGCAACCGTCGCCATATGCGCATTTGCCAGAACACTTGCCGCCAATCTGTTTTTTTTTTTTTTTTGTTTGCTTAATTTTTATTTTGATTATTATTTTATTGTATAACTTTTTCTTCAATACTTCACTTAACAATTTAGTTTTAATTAATACTTATAATGCAATCTATTATGAACATATAAGTTAGTTTTCGCATTATATAATATTGAGCAGAAAAAAGATGTAAAGATATTTGAACAGAGCTGACAAACGATGAAGAAGTTAGAGAGGACCCTAATTTTAGTACTTGATTTCATATGATTATATCTATTATTATTAAATACTTATATTTAAATAATGTTTAATATATAAACCACACAATTTTAAATAATTGCACATTGATGTTAATGTAGAACATGTTTGATAATTAAATATTCAAAACATCTAACATACGTATGCACATAAAAAAATATACTTACAGCGTGTAATGTAGCATAAAGAGAATATCCAAATAACAGTATGCTGACATGACACCCATGTGCAACGAAAAAATTATGCAAAAAAAGTAAATGAATTACATACATTAAAATAGTAATAGTAAGCAGGACAAAATTTTAAAACAATAAAAAACGGTTTTTCTTAGTAGAAACCAAAAAAAAAAAAAAAGTTCATTATTTTACCCTTGTGTTCACAGCTACTCCAAAATGACAAGAAGGTGGCGATAGAGCAGCATTCTCATTTTATAATACAAATAGCAACAACTGCATTTGCTACATGCTATATATGCGCTGTTGTCATTATGCAACAAAAGAGTGCCAGTGCGCTCAACAAAGTTTTCCTCGTGTCTATGTATGTATATGTGTGCCATCTATATGCAACAAAAGTACAGTTGGCTACAAGTTGCTATTTGTAGGTGTTGTTGTTGCAATTGCGTTTGGCGACGGCAACAACGTTCTAGAGACAATAAAGTAAATCAGAGCACCCCCCTCACTGTGACGTCTGCTTCTGCATGCAGGAAGTACACTAGACCAGCTGTGTTGGACAATTTTTACTTACGGATTTATACGGTCTTAATGAAATATGCGTAATGCTTCATTCGTTCCCCATACATTTTTGGTTTCCACAGAAAGGGTTAATACCTGGTGTAAAGGCTTGTAAGTTGTCAAACGTTCAAAAACAACAAAAGATTCGTACATGAATGAACTTCAGATTTTATCAGTAAAGATGAATTGATAATTTTTAATTTTCTTAAACAAACAAATAATTTGTATTTGTTGTTAATGGAATTTTACTGTAAATTTCGCATTCATACACGTGGCTAATTTAATTTAAACTTTGTTATGATGATGTATTTTTTCGTTTAGTTTTAACGGCCAATTTGCCCCGTAAAGTGACCATATTTGTCAATAAACGTTGAAAACTTCACTAAAATTTGACAAAAAGATTGTATATTAAATGTATTATTATTAAATTAAATCTACTTAAATGTGTAAGTCTTGATAAGTATTATTTTTTAACTTTATAGTTTTGTTTTTAGTTTTTCCAATTACTCAATACATCAGCAGAGAGCGCAAACTTTTTATACTTATTTTTTATATTAATCCAGCACTAATCATGTAAATTTTATTTGCCAGACTTTTTATCAAATAATGGGTTAGATTTATGACATTAATATCATTAGTTAGTGGTGCATATTGTGTTGTTTTTGTCGTTGTCTTATGCAACAACAACTAAATGGGCTTCATTATAACTTTTAATGGCAATATTGTACAAATTCGTTGCAGTCGTATTGAAACGTTAAGGCAATCGGGAAGACGCGCGTGAGACCACTTTGTACCAGCAGTTCATGCTAATACCGAAACGATGCAGAACCTAACAAAATGTGCAATATCTTAGAGGTGCACAAATGTACACGCCAGTGTAGAGTGTAGCGTATGCGTTGGGAATATTTGAGTTGATGTTTCGGCTTGAGAGTACTGCAGTCTGTATTTGCAATTCTGGCGAATCGTTCGATCGCGCAACAACTGCTTGAAGATGTGGACAGACTTGGCAAATAAAGTCATATTGGTGACTGGCGCCGCTGGTGGTATGTATATGGGTGCCTTGGAGAATTACTTATCTTTACCTTTGCCTAATTGTATATACACTTCTGCGGCACTTGCGTTTCTCGACAGGCTTTGGCACTGGGATCTGCGAGCAGTTGGCAAGTGCTGGTGCACAGGTTATCGCTGTAGCCAGAACACTGGAGCAACTGCAGACACTAACGTCAAAATATGTAAACGTGCAGCCAATGGCGATAGATCTTAGAAACTGGCAAGAAGTGCGTGAGACTCTAGCCACTGTGCCGCCTTTGGATGGATTGGTGAACAATGCCGCTGTAGCTGTTATTAAGCCCTTCAGTGAGCTCACTGAGCAGGACTTTGACATGTATGTCAACACACTTTGCTTGTTCTTGTTGATTATTTGTTTAGCTTATATATTTTTGTTGTTGCTGGCACCTGTAGCACCTTCGATGTCAACATTAAGGCGGTTTTCAATGTGACACAGACGCTGCTGCCCAAGCTGAAGGATGGCGCCAGCATTGTCAATCTTTCGTCGCTCGCCGCAGCGCGTTCCTTTGGCGGGCACACCATTTACAGCGCTACTAAAGCTGCCGTCGATTCGCTGACGTGTTCACTCGCGCTGGAGCTAGGTGAGCGCAAAATACGCGTCAATTCTATCAATCCCACTGTTGTGCTCACCAAAATGGGTGCCGCCAATTGGAGTGGTCCCGACAAGTCGGGTCCTCTGCTGGCGCACATACCGTTACGGCGCTTCGGCGAGGTGTCTGAAGTCGTGGACGCCGTTGGCTTTTTGCTAAGCAGCAAGTCTAGCTTTGTGAATGGTCACCATCTCACCCTTGACGGTGGCTACTCTGTGTCGTAACCGCTTAATCTTTCTCTTCATGCTTTTTCTTGTTTTTTTATGTAATGTTTACTATATTTGCCATTTAAAAAATGTACATAATTAAATTAGAAAAAAAAAAGTAAAGTTACGTTACTTATTATTGCTGAGACATGCCACAGATACATTTTCCTTTTGTGATTTTTTTTAATGTACCTTAAACTAATCTTAAGCATAATGTACCTTAAACTAATCTTAAGCAAACAATTGCCCTTGATCTGCTCTGCTGATTTAGCATTTGCAGTTGCTGTTTTCGCGCTTACGTAGTCGCCGCTTTTTACGACGTCGGTCATTGGTGGCCAGCGGAAATATGCACAGCAGTGTAGGGTGTAGCGCACGTGCTGCCGAAATTTGAGATCAACGATATTTCGGCTTATTTAATGAACAGAGATGCCAACACTAAGCGAGCAGAAGTGGCTGTATGGGGAAATAAAGTGGTTAAAAAAGGAGTCAAATGAGACTGAAAATTCAACAGAAAAATCGCTAAAAATAAACAATTCAATTTCAAAGATCTTCATGAACATTAATCCAAAAACTAATCTAAATGTGACTATATAAAAAAGGGCTAATGCAATGTTTCAAGAGCGCTGGATTTGTGGCTGTTATCTGTTTTCTGTTTCAAATTTAGTGAGCCAGCCACTCTCAAAAAAAGTTCTAATCTGAGTAAAAAATCTATAAATTGACATCACTTGGAACCGTATTTTTAATGCTGGAAAATCACTCGATTGCGTAACAACTACTTGAAGATGTGGAAAGACTTAGAAAATAAAGTCATATTGGTGACTGGCGCCGCTGGTGGTATGTATATGGATTCCTTGAGAATTACTCTTTACCTTTGCCTAATTGTGCGTCCACTTCTGCGGCACTTGCGTTCCTCAACAGGCTTTGGCACTGGGATCTGCGAGCAGTTGGCAAGTGCTGGTGCACAGGTTATCGCTGTAGATTTAACACTGGAGATACTGAAGGGACTGACGTCAAAGTATGCGAACGTGAAGCCATTGGCGGTAGATCTTAGAAACTGGCAGGAAGTGCGCAAGGCTCTATCCACTGTGCCGCCTTTGGATGGATTGGTGAACAATGCCGGTATAACTGTTGTTAAGCCCTTCAGTGAGCTCACTGAGGAGGACTTTGACAAGTATGTCTACACACGTTGCTTGTTCTTGTTGATTATTTGCTTAGCTTATATATTTTTGTTGTTCCTGGCACCTGTAGGACCTTCGATGTCAACATTAAGGCGGTTTTCAATGTGACACAGACACTGCTGCCCAAGCTGAAAGATGGCGCCAGCATTGTCAATGTCGCGTCGCTCGCCGCAGCGCGTGCTTTTGACGGACACACCATTTACAGCGCTACTAAGGCTGGCGTCGATTCGCTGACGTGTTCACTCGCGCTGGAGCTAGGTGAGCGCAAAATACGCGTCAACTCTATCAATCCCACTGCTGTGCTGACCGCAATGGGTCGCTACGCTTGGAGTGATCCGGCCAAGTCGGGTCCTCTGCTGGCGCACATACCGTTACGGCGCTTCGGCGAGGTGTCTGAAGTCGTGGACGCCGTTGGCTTTTTGCTAAGCAGCAAGTCTAGCTATGTGAATGGTCACCATCTCACCCTTGACGGTGGCTACTCTGTGTCGTAACCGCTTAATCTTTCTCTTCATGCTTTTTCTTGTTTTTTTATGTAATGTTTACTATATTTGCCATTTAAAAAATGTACATAATTAAATTAGAAAAAAAAAAGTAAAGTTACGTTACTTATTATTGCTGAGACATGCCACAGATACATTTTCCTTTTTTGTTTTTTTTTTTTAATGTACCTTAAACTAATCTTAAGCAACTAATTGGCCTTGTTCTGCTGCTGATTTTGCATTTGTAGTTGTTTTTTCTCGCGCTCGCGTCGTCGCAGCTTTTTACGGCGTCGATCAATGGTGGCCAGCTCACCCTTGATGGTGTTGTAGGTCTTGCGTAGCTCCTGGATTTGCTTCATCAGTATTGAGATGCATTGCTCCGAGATGAGTGCGGGATCTAGTTTTGTGTAAATAGTTGACATTAATGTGCGTGGTCGACGTGGTCCAAAGCGAACAATGTACTTACCCAACTCAACGAGGAAGTTATATGGACATGGACGAACTCCGTTGCCAGTTAACGATTGTTGTTCTTGCTGTTGCTGCTGCACATGCACCTGCTGTGGCTGATGTTGCTGTTGCTGCTGACTCTGCTGCTGCTGTTGTGGCTGCTGTTGCTGATGGCGGGCATTGATGCGTGGCACTACTGTGTCCGAACACTGCCACTGCCACCGGCTGACATTGTGTTGGCCAGCACTGTAAGCTGCGTCGGCGTTGTTGAACTTGCCTCTTGTTGCTGCTGCAGATTATCGAGTGATGGCCGTTGTGCTGCAGCCGTTCCCAGGTAATAGCTCGTCGTACCTGTGCTGGCAATGCTGCCCAAGCTGAAGGATGGCGCCACCATCGTCAATCTCTCGTCGCTCGCCGCCATTTACAGCGCCACAAAGGCTGCCGTCGATTCGCTGACTCGCTCACTCACATTGGAGCTAAGTGAGAGCAAAATACGCGTCAACTCTATCAATCCCACTGTTGTGCTCACCAGAATGGGTGCCGCCAATTGGAGTGATCCCGCCAAGTCGGTTCCTCTGCTGGCGCACATACCGTTACGGCGTTTCTGTGAGGTGCCTGAAGTCGTGAACGCCGTTGGCTATTTGCTAAGCAACAAGTTTATTCTTTATCTCCATATTTTTTCTTGTTTTTTAATTTCATGTTAGTATATTTGCTGATTATCAATTGATTTTGAAAAAAATAGTAGTTATGTTACTTGTTATTGTTGAGACATGCTACAAATACTGTTCCGTTTCTTTTTGTTTTTAATGTATCTAAAACTAATCTTAAGCAAATAATTGGCCTTGACCTGTTGCTGATTTAGCATTTGCAGTTGCTGTTTTCGCGCTGACGTAGTCGCCGCTATTTACGGCATCGATCATTGGTGGTCAGCAGAAATGTACACGACAGAGTAGCGTGTAGCGCACGTGCTGCCGAAATTTGAGATCAACGATATTTCGGCTTATTTAATGAACAGAGATGGCAACACTCAGCGAGCAAAAGTGGCTGTGTGGGGAAATAAAGTGGTTAAAAGAAGAGTCAAATGAGACTGAAAATTCAACAGAAAAATCGCTAAAAATAAACAATTCAATTTCAAAGACCTTCATGAACATTAATCCAGAAACCAATCTAAATGTGACTATTTAAATATATATATATTTTATACTTCCCTCAGTTGTTAATTTGTAGCTAAAAAGGGCTAATGGGGTGTTTAAAGATCGCTGGATTTGTGGCTGTTATCAGTTATCTGTTTCTAATTTAGTGAGCCAGCCACTCTCAAAAATAGTTCTAATCTGAGTAAAAAATCTATAAATTGACATCAATTGAACCGTATTTTTAATGCTGGAAAATCACTCGATTGCGTAACAACTACTTGAAGATGTGGAAAGACTTAGAAAATAAAGTCATATTGGTGACTGGCGCCGCTGGTGGTATGTATATGGATTCCTTGAGAATTACTTATCTTTACCTTTGCCTAATTGTGCGTCCACTTCTGCGGCACTTGCGTTCCTCAACAGGCTTTGGCACTGGGATCTGCGAGCAGTTGGCAAGTGCTGGTGCACAGGTTATCGCTGTAGATTTAACACTGGAGATACTGAAGGGACTGACGTCAAAGTATGCGAACGTGAAGCCATTGGCGGTAGATCTTAGAAACTGGCAGGAAGTGCGCAAGGCTCTATCCACTGTGCCGCCTTTGGATGGATTGGTGAACAATGCCGGTATAACTGTTGTTAAGCCCTTCAGTGAGCTCACTGAGGAGGACTTTGACAAGTATGTCTACACACGTTGCTTGTTCTTGTTGATTATTTGCTTAGCTTATATATTTTTGTTGTTCCTGGCACCTGTAGGACCTTCGATGTCAACATTAAGGCGGTTTTCAATGTGACACAGACACTGCTGCCCAAGCTGAAAGATGGCGCCAGCATTGTCAATGTCGCGTCGCTCGCCGCAGCGCGTGCTTTTGACGGACACACCATTTACAGCGCTACTAAGGCTGGCGTCGATTCGCTGACGTGTTCACTCGCGCTGGAGCTAGGTGAGCGCAAAATACGCGTCAACTCTATCAATCCCACTGCTGTGCTGACCGCAATGGGTCGCTACGCTTGGAGTGATCCGGCCAAGTCGGGTCCTCTGCTGGCGCACATACCGTTACGGCGCTTCGGCGAGGTGTCTGAAGTCGTGGACGCCGTTGGCTTTTTGCTAAGCAGCAAGTCTAGCTATGTGAATGGTCACCATCTCACCCTTGACGGTGGCTACTCTGTGTCGTAACCGCTTAATCTTTCCCTTCATGCTTTTTCTTGTTTTTTTATGTAATGTTTACTATATTTGCCATTTAAAAAATGTACATAATTAAATTAGAAAAAAAAAAGTAAAGTTACGTTACTTATTATTGCTGAGACATGCCACAGATACATTTTCCTTTTTTGTTTTTTTTTTTTAATGTACCTTAAACTAATCTTAAGCAACTAATTGGCCTTGTTCTGCTGCTGATTTTGCATTTGTAGTTGTTTTTTCTCGCGCTCGCGTCGTCGCAGCTTTTTACGGCGTCGATCAATGGTGGCCAGCTCGCCCTTGATGGTGTTGTAGGTCTTGCGTAGCTCCTGGATTTGCTTCATCAGTATTGAGATGCATTGCTCCGAGGTGAGTGCGGGATCTAGTTTTGTGTAAATAGTTGACATTAATGTGCGTGGTCGACGTGGTCCAAAGCGAACAATGTACTTACCCAACTCAACGAGGAAGTTATATGGACATGGACGAACTCCGTTGCCAGTTAACGATTGTTGTTCTTGCTGTTGCTGCTGCACATGCACCTGCTGTGGCTGATGTTGCTGTTGCTGCTGACTCTGCTGCTGCTGTTGGGGCTGCTGTTGCTGGTGGCGGGCATTGATGCGTGGCACTACTGTGTCC